>CM043021.1:80641767-80782166 GCA_023690525.1 Holotrichia oblita | reverse complement strand
AAACTTCAGGAAGGCACATTAACGCGTTTGAGGCGCTGTGACCGTTCAAACTTTCGTAAATTTTCTGGACAAATTTTTCATCATATAAATATTACCTAGCTCGAAAACCGTTTGATGTATCTGCTTCCTCCTCAACAAGTAGGTTTACCTTGTTAATCTAAACGACAGGCCAAACACCCAGGAAGGCACATTAACGTGTTCGAGCGCTGTGACCGTTCAAACTCTCGTAAATTTTCTGGACAACTTTTTCATCATATAAATACTACCTAGCTCGATAACCGTTTGATGGATCTGCTTCCTCCTCGGCAAGTAGGTTCCCCTTGTTAATCTAAACGACAGACCAAACTCCCAGCAAGGCACATTAACGCGTTATAGAGATAAATTTTCTCGAGAACCGTTTGATGAATCTACTTCGCTCTCGGCCAGATGGTTCATCTTGTTAATCTAAACGAGAGGACAAACTTCCAGGAAGGCACATTAACGCGTTTGAGCGCTGTGACCGTTCAAACTTTCATAAATTTTCTGGACAAATTTTTCATCATATAAATATTACCTAGCTCGAAAACCGTTTGATGTATCTGCTTCCTCCTCGGCAAGTAGGTTCACCTTGTTAATCTAAACGACAGGCCAAACACCCAGGAAGGCACATTAACGTGTTCGAGCGCTGTGACCGTTCAAACTCTCGTAAATTTTCTGGACAACTTTTTCATCATATAAATACTACCTAGCTCGATAACCGTTTGATGGATCTGCTTCCTCCTCCGCAAGTAGGTTCCCCTTGTTAATCTAAACGACAGGCCAAACTCCCAGCAAGGCACATTAACGCGTTATAGAGATAAATTTTCTCGAGAACCGTTTGATTAATCTACTTCGCTCTCGGCCAGATGGTTCATCTTGTTAATCTAAACGAGAGGACAAACTTCCAGGAAGGCACATTAACGCGTTTGAGCGCTGTGACCGTTCAAACTTTCATAAATTTTCTGGACAAATTTTTCATCATACAAGTATTACCTAGCTCGAAAACCGTTTGATGAATCTACTTCGCTCTCGGCCAGATGGTTCATCTTGTTAATCTAAACGAGAGGACAAACTTCAAGGAAGGCACATTAACGCGTTTGAGCGCTGTGACCGTTCAAACTTTCATAAATTTTCTGGACAAATTCTTCATCATATAAATATTACCTAGCTCGAAAACCGTTTGATGGATCTGCTTCCTCCTCGGCAAGTAGGTTCCCCTTGTTAATCTAAACGACAGGCCAAACTCCCAGCAAGGCACATTAACGCGTTATAGAGATAAATTTTCTCGAGAACCGTTTGATGAATCTACTTCGCTCTCGGCCAGATGGTTCATCTCGTTAATCTAAACGAGAGGACAAACTTCCAGGAAGGCACATTAACGCGTTTGAGCGCTGTGACCGTTCAAACTTTCATAAATTTTC
This sequence comes from Holotrichia oblita, assembly GCA_023690525.1. Taxonomy (NCBI): domain Eukaryota; kingdom Metazoa; phylum Arthropoda; class Insecta; order Coleoptera; family Scarabaeidae; genus Holotrichia; species Holotrichia oblita. The sequence continues at coordinate 80,780,727 of CM043021.1, read as the reverse complement.
TGGACAAATTCTTCATCATATAAATATTACCTAGCTCGAAAACCGTTTGATGGATCTGCTTCCTCCTCGGCAAGTAGGTTCACCTTGTTAATCTAAACGACAGGCCAAACTCCCAGGAAGGCACATTAACGCGTTCGAGCGCTGTGACCGTTCAAACTCTCGTAAATTTTCTGGACAACTTTTTCATCATATAAATAATACCTAGCTCGATAACCGTTTGATGGATCTGCTTCCTCCTCGGCAAGTAGGTTCCCCTTGTTAATCTAAACGACAGGCCAAACTCCCAGCAAGGCACATTAATGCGTTATAGAGATAAATTTTCTCGAGAACCGTTTGATGAATCTACTTCGCTCTCGGCCAGATGGTTCACCTTGTTAATCTAAACGACAGGCCAAACCCCCAGGAAGGCACATTAACGCGTTCGAGCGCTGTGACCGTTCAAACTTTCATCAATTTTCTGGACAACTTTTTCATCATATAAATATTACCTAGCTCGATAACCATTTGATGGATCTGCTTCCTATTCGGCAAGTAGGTTCACGTTGTTAATCTAAACGACAGGCCAAACTTCCAGGAAGGCACATTAACGCGTTCGAGCGCTGTGACCGTTCAAACTTTCATAAATTTTCTGGACAAATTCTTCATCATATAAATATTACCTAGCTCGAAAACCGTTTGATGGATCTGCTTCCTCCTCGGCAAGTAGGTTCCCCTTGTTAATCTAAACGACAGGCCAAGCTCCCAGCAAGGCACATTAACGCGTTATAGAGATAAATTTTCTCGAGAACCGTTTGATGAATCTACTTCGCTCTCGGCCAGATGGTTCATCTTGTTAATCTAAACGAGAGGACAAACTTCCAGGAAGGCACATTAACGCGTTTGAGCGCTGTGACCGTTCAAACTTTCATAAATTTTCTGGACAAATTTTTCATCATATAAATATTACCTAGCTCGAAAACCGTTTGATGGATCTGCTTCCTATTCGGCAAGTAGGTTCACGTTGTTAATCTAAACGACAGGCCAAACTTCCAGGAAGGCACATTAACGCGTTCGAGCGCTGTGACCGTTCAAACTTTCATAAATTTTCTGGACAAATTCTTCATCATATAAATATTACCTAGCTCGAAAACCGTTTGATGGATCTGCTTCCTCCTCGGCAAGTAGGTTCACCTTGTTAATCTAAACGACAGGCCAAACTCCCAGCAAGGCACATTAACGCGTTATAGAGATAAATTTTCTCGAGAACCGTTTGATGAATCTACTTCGCTCTCGGCCAGATGGTTCATCTTGTTAATCTAAACGACAGGCCAAACACCCAGGAAGGCACATTAACGCATTCGAGCGCTGTGACCGTTCAAACTTTCATAAATTTTCTGGACAACTTTTTCATCATATAAATAATACCTAGCTCGATAACCGTTTGATGGATCTGCTTCCTCCTCGGCAAGTAGGTTCCCTTGTTAATCTAAACGACAGGCCAAACTCCCAGCAAGGCACATTAACGCGTTATAGAAAATAAATTTTCTGGCCGAGAGCCGTTTAGATTCATCAAACGGTTCTCGAAAAAGAAAATTTATCTCTATAACGCTTAATGTGCCTTGCTGGGAGTTTGGCCTCTCGTTTGAGATTAACAACCGTTCAAACTCTACTTTTTCTGGACAACTTTTTCATCAAACGTTTATCGAATATTTTCAAACTCCCGATAACCGTATATGATGAATCTGCTTCCTCCAAGAAAATTTATGAGGTTTGAACGGTCACAGCAAGGCTCGAACGCGTTAGAGATAAAATTCCTGGAAACCGTTTGATGAATCTACTTCGATTAACAAGGTGGTCACCTTGTTAATCGAGGAGGACAGATCCATCAAACGGTTATCGAAACTAGGTAATATTTATATGATGAAAAGTTGTCAGAAATTTATGAAAGTTTGAACGAAAATTTAGCTCATAACCGTTAATGTCTGCCTTCCTGGAAGTTTGGCTCTCGTTTTAGATTAACAAGATGAACCATCTGGTTATCGAAGGTAAATTTATATTCATCAAAAAGTTCTCCAGAAAATTTATCTCTATAACGCGTTAATGTGCCTTGCTGGGTTTTGGCCTGTCGTTTAGATTAACAAGGTGAACCTACTTGCCGAGGAGGAAGCAGATCCATCAAACGGTTATCGAGCTAGGTAATATTTATATGATGAAAAAGTTGTCCAGAAAATTTATGAAAGTTTGAACGGTCACAGCGCTCAAACGCGTTAATGTGCCTTCCTGGAAGTTTTGGCTCTCGTTTAGATTAACAAGATGAACCATCTGGCCGAGAGCGAAGCAGATTCATCAAACGGTTCTCGAGAAAATTTATCTCTGTAACGCGTTAATGTGCCTTGCTGGGAGTTTGGCCTGTCGTTTAGATTAACAAGGTGAACCTACTTGCCGAGGAGGATGCAGATCCATCAAACGGTTTTCGAGCTAGGTAATATTTATATGATGAAAAATTTGTCCAGAAAATTTATGAAAGTTTGAACGGTCACAGCGCTCAAACGCGTTAATGCCTTCCTGGAAGTTTGTCTCTCGTTTGGATTAAAACAAGATGAACCATCTGGCCGAGAGCGAAGATCCATCATTATCATCAAACGATGAAAAAGTTCTCGAGAAAATTTATCTCTGTAGCGCGTTAATGTGCCTTGCTGGGAGTTTGGCCTGTCGTTTAGATTAACAAGGTGAACCTACTTGCCGAGGAGGAAGCAGATCCATCAAACGGTTATCGAGCTAGGTAATATTTATATGATGAAAAATTTGTCCAGAAAATTTATGAAAGTTTGAACGGTCACAGCGCTCGAAAACGCGTTAATGTGCCTTCCTGGAAGGTTTGTCCTCTCGTTTAGATTACCAAGATGAACCATCTGGCCGAGAGCGAAGTAGATTCATCAAACGGTTCTCGAGAAAATTTATCTCTATAACGCGTAAATGTGCCTTGCTGGGAGTTTGGCCTCTCGTTTAGATTAACAAGGTGAACCTACTTGCCGAGGAGGAAGCAGATCCATCAAACGGTTATCGAGCTAGGTAATATTTATATGATGAAAAAGTTGTCCAGAAAATTTATGAAAGTTTGAACGGTCACAGTGCTCGAACGCGTTAATGTGCCTTCCTGGGGGTTTGTCTTCTCGTTTAGATTAACAAGATGAACCATCTGGCCGAGAGCGAAGTAGATTCATCAAACGGTTCTCGAGAAAATATGATATCTCTATAACGCGTTCAATGTGCCTTTGCTGGGAGTTTGGCCTCTCGTTTAGATTAACAAGGTGAACCTACTTGCCGAGGAGGAAGCAGATCCATCAAACGGTTATCGAGCTAGGTAATATTTATATGATGAAAAAGTTGTCCAGAAAATTTATGAAAGTTTGAACGGTCACAGCGCTCAAACGCGTTAATGTGCCTTCCTGGAAGTTTGTCCTCTCGTTTAGATTAACAAGATGAACCTCTGGCCGAGAGCGGAAGCAGATCCATCAAACGGTTATCAAGCTAGGTAATATTTATATGATGAAAATGTTGCCCAGAAAATTTATCCATCAAACGGTTATCGAGCTTATCTTTGAACAGCACAGTTTGCTCCAAACGCGTTAATGTGCCTTCCTGGGAGTTTGTCCTCTCGTTTAGATTAACAAGATGAACCATTGCCGAGGAGGAAGTAGATTCATCAAACGGTTCTCGAGAAAATTTATCTCTATAACGCGTTAATGTGCCTTTGCTGGGAGTTTGGCCTCTCGTTTAGATTAACAAGGTGAACCTACTTGCCGAGGAGGAAGCAGATCCATCAAACGGTTATCGAGCTAGGTAATATTTATATGATGAAAAAGTTGTCCAGAAAATTTATGAAAGTTTGAACGGTCACAGCGCTCAAACGCGTTAATGTGCCTTCCTGGGGTTTGTCCTCTCGTTTAGATTAACAAGATGAACCTCTTGCCGAGGAGAAGCAGATCCATCAAACGGTTATCGAGCTAGGTAATATTTATATCATGAAAAAGTTGTCCAGAAAATTTATGAAAGTTTGAACGGTCACAGCGCTCAAACGCGTTAATGTGCCTTCCTGGGAGTTTGGCCTCTCGTTTAGATTAACAAGATGAACCTACTTGCCGAGGAGGAAGCAGATCCATCAAACGGTTATCGAGCTAGGTAATATTTATATGATGAAAAAGTTGTCCAGAAAATTTATGAAAGTTTGAACGGTCACAGCGCTCAAACGCGTTAATGTGCCTTCCTGGGTGTTTGGCCTGTCGTTTAGATTAACAAGGTGAACCTACTTGCCGAGGAGGAAGCAGATCCATCAAACGGTTATCGAGCTAATTAATATTTATATGATGAAAAAGTTGTCCAGAAAATTTATGAAAGTTTGAACGGTCACAGCGCTCAAACGCGTTAATGTGCCTTCCTGGGGGTTTGTCCTCTCGTTTAGATTACCAAGATGAAACATCTGGCCGAGAGCGAAGTAGATTCATCAAACGGTTCTCGAGAAAATTTATCTCTATAACGCGTTAATGTGCCTTGCTGGGAGTTTGGCCTCTCGTTTAGATTAACAAAGTGAACCTACTTGCCGAGGAGGAAGCAGATCCATCAAACGGTTATCGAGCTAAAATTTATCCAGAAAATTTATGAGAGTTTGAACGGTCACAGCGCTAACGCGTTAATGTGCCTTCCTGGGAGTTTGGCCTGTCGTTTAGATTAACAAGGTGAACCTACTTGCCGAGGAGGAAGCAGATCCATCAAACGGTTATCGAGCTAGGTAATATTTATATGATGAAAAATTTGTCCAGAAAATTTATGAAAGTTTGAACGGTCACAGCGCTCAAACGCGTTAATGTGCCTTCCTGGGTGTTTGGCCTCTCGTTTAGATTAACAAGTGAACCTACTTGCCGAGGAGGAAGCAGATCCATCAAACGGTTATCGAGCTAAATTTTATATGATGAAAAAGTTGTCCAGAAGATTTATGAAAGTTTGAACGGTCACAGCGCTCAAACGCGTTAATGTGCCTTCCTGGGTGATTGGCCTGTCGTTTAGATTAACAAGGTGAACCTACTTGCCGAGGAGGAAGCAGATCCATCAAACGGTTATCGAGCTAGGTAATATTTATATGATGAAAAATTTGTCCAGAAAATTTATGAAAGTTTGAACGGTCACAGCGCTCAAACGCGTTAATGTGCCTTCCTGGGTGATTGGCCTCTCGTTTAGATTAACAAGGTGAACCTACTTGCCGAGGAGGAAGCAGATCATCAAACGGTTCTCGAGAAAAACGGTATCTCTATAACGCGTTAATGTGCCTTCCTGGGAGTTTGGCCTTCTCGTTTAGATTAACAAGGTGAACCTACTTGCCGAGGAGGAAGCAGATCCATCAAACGGTTATCGAGCTAGGTAATATTTATATGATGAAAAAGTTGTCCAGAAAATTTATGAAAGTTTGAACGGTCACAGCGCTCGAACGCGTTAATGTGCCTTCCTGGAAGTTTGTCCTCTCGTTTAGATTAACAAGATGAACCTACTTGCCGAGGAGAGCAGATCCATCAAACGGTTATCGAGCTAGATTCATCAAAAAAGTTGTCGAAAAGTTAAAAGTTTGAACTCTATAACGCGTTAATGTGCCTTCCTGGGAGTTTGGCCTGTCGTTTAGATTAACAAGGTGAACCTACTTGCCGAGGAGGAAGCAGATCCATCAAACGGTTATCGAGCTAGGTAATATTTATATGATGAAAAAGTTGTCCAGAAAATTTATGAAAGTTTGAACGGTCACAGCGCTCAAACGCGTTAATGTGCCTTCCTGGGGTTTGTCCTCTCGTTTAGATTACCAAGATGAACCATCTGGCCGAGAGCGAAGTAGATTCATCAAACGGTTCTCGAGAAAATTTATCTCTATAACGCGTTAATGTGCCTTCCTGGGAGTTTGGCCTGTCGTTTAGATTAACAAGGTGAACCTACTTGCCGAGGAGGAAGCAGATCCATCAAACGGTTATCGAGCTAGGTAATATTTATATGATGAAAAAGTTGTCCAGAAAATTTATGAAAGTTTGAACGGTCACAGCGCTCAAACGCGTTAATGTGCCTTCCTGGGGTTTGTCCTCTCGTTTAGATTAACAAGATGAACCATCTGGCCGAGAGCGAAGTAGATTCATCAAACGGTTCTCGAGAAAATTTATCTCTATAACGCGTTAATGTGCCTTGCTGGGAGTTTGGCCTGTCGTTTAGATTAACAAGGGAACCTACTTGCCGAGGAGGAAGCAGATCCATCAAACGGTTATCGAGCTAGGTAATATTTATATGATGAAAAAGTTGTCCAGAAAATTTACGAGAGTTTGAACGGTCACAGCGCTCAAACGCGTTAATGTGCCTTCCTGGAAGTTTGTCCTCTCGTTTAGATTAACAAGATGAACCATCTGGCCGAGAGCGAAGTATTCATCAAACGGTTCTCGAGAAAATTTATCTCTATAACGCGTTAATGTGCCTTGCTGATTCAGATTAACAAAACCTACTTGCCGAGGAGGAAGTTCTCGAGAAAATTTATCTCTATAACGCGTTAATGTTTACTGGGAGTTTGAAAAAGTTTAGATTAACAAGAAACCTATTTGCCGAGGAGGAAGCAGATTTCAAACGGTTCTCGAGAAAATTTATCTCTATAACGCGTTAATGTGCCTTCCTGGGAGTTTGGCCTGTCGTTTAGATTAACAAGGTGAACCTACTTGCCGAGGAGGAAGCAGATCCATCAAACGGTTATCGAGCTAGGTAATATTTATATGATGAAAAAGTTGTCCAGAAAATTTATGAAAGTTTGAACGGTCACAGCGCTCAAACGCGTTAATGTGCCTTCCTGGAAGTTTGTCCTCTCGTTTAGATTACCAAGATGAACCATCTGGCCGAGAGCGAAGTAGATTCATCAAACGGTTCTCGAGAAAATTTATCTCTATAACGCGTTAATGTGCCTTGCTGGGAGTTTGGCCTGTCGTTTAGATTATCAAGGTGAACCTACTTGCCGAGGAGGAAGCAGATCCATCAAACGGTTATCGAGCTAGGTAATATTTATATGATGAAAAAGTTGTCCAGAAAATTTATAAAGTTTGAACGGTCACAGCGCTCGAACGCGTTAATGTGCCTTCCTGGAAGTTTGTCCTCTCGTTTAGATTAACAAGATGAACCATCTGGCCGAGAGCGAAGTAGATTCATCAAACGGTTCTCGAGAAAATTTATCTTTATGAAAGTTTGAACTATAACGCGTTAATGTGCCTTGCTGGGAGTTTGGCCTCTCGTTTAGATTAACAAGATGAACCATCTGGCCGAGGAGGAAGTAGATTCATCAAACGGTTCTCGAGAAAATTTATCTCTATAACGCGTTAATGTGCCTTGCTGGGAGTTTGGCCTGTCGTTTAGATTAACAAGGTGAACCTACTTGCCGAGGAGGAAGCAGATCCATCAAACGGTTATCGAGCTAGGTAATATTTATATGATGAAAAAGTTGTCCAGAAGATTTATGAAAGTTTGAACGGTCACAGCGCTCAAACGCGTTAATGTGCCTTCCTGGGAGTTTGTCCTCTCGTTTAGATTAACAAGATGAACCATCTGGCCGTTTCATCAAACGGTTCTCGATTTATCTCTATAACGCGTTAATGTGCCTTGCTGGGAGTTTGGCCTGTCGTTTAGATTAACAAGCGTGAACCTACTTGCCGAGGAGGAAGCAGATCCATCAAACGGTTATCGAGCTAGGTAATATTTATATGATGAAAAAGTTGTCCAGAAAATTTATGAAAGTTTGAACGGTCACAGCGCTCGAACGCGTTAATGTGCCTTCCTGGAAGTTTGTCCTCTCGTTTAGATTAACAAGATGAACCATCTGGCCGAGAGCGAAGTAGATTCATCAAACGGTTCTCGAGAAAATTTATCTCTATAACGCGTTAATGTGCCTTGCTGGGAGTTTGGCCTGTCGTTTAGATTAACAAGGGGAACCTACTTGCCGAGGAGGAAGCAGATCCATCAAACGGTTATCGAGCTAGGTAATATTTATTCATCAAAAAGTTATCCAGAAAATTTATCTTTGAACTCACAGCGCTCAAACGCGTTAATGTGCCTTCCTGGAAGTTTGTCCTCTCGTTTAGTTTAACAAGGTGAACCTACTTGCCGAGGAGGAAGCAGATCCATCAAACGGTTATCGAGCTAGGTAATATTTATATGATGAAAAAGTTGTCCAGAAAATTTATGAAAGTTTGAACGGTCACAGCGCTCAAACGCGTTAATGTGCCTTCCTGGAAGTTTGTCCTCTCGTTTAAATTAACAAGATGAACCATCTGGCCGAGAGCGAAGTAGATTCATCAAACGGTTCTCGAGAAAATTTATCTCTATAACGCGTTAATGTGCCTTGCTGGGAGTTTGGCCTCTCGTTTAGATTATCAAGGTGAACCTACTTGCCGAGGAGGAAGCAGATCCATCAAACGGTTATCGAGCTAGGTAATATTTATATGATGAAAAAGTTGTCCAGAAAATTTATGAAAGTTTGAACGGTCACAGCGCTCAAACGCATTAATGTGCCTTCTGGGGTCCTCTCGTTTAGATTAACAAGATTCTGGCCAAGAGCCTTCATCAAACGGTTCTCGAGAAAATATCGATGAAATTTTGGCCCTATAAGGCGGTAATTTGCCCTGCTGGGAAGATTAACAAGTAAACCTTTGCCGAGGGGGAAGCAGATTCATCAAACGGTTATCGAGCTAGATAATATTAGGTAATGAAAAGGCAAACGTGGAAAGAAGAAATCAGGATGGATGACTAGTGGAGATTATGTGTATATGGCTGGATCTCCTATTATCATCACTTGCAAGGATCCAAGTCTATATTCAGAAGTATTGCAGTCTAGCGATAAAAATCAGTGGCTGAAGGCTATTCAAAATTGCAGTCCCTAAATGAGAATAGTACTTAGGTATTAGGTAAATGTCCAAATGTGTACAAGTTTTGCAGAATCGATGGGTATTATGTCAAAACATTGCAGACGATGGAAAAGTTCGCTTCAAGGGTCGAAAAAGCCCAAAGGATACGTACAAAAGCAAGGTATTGACTTGGGATGAAGAAGCATTAAGCCCTGTTGCACGTTATTATAGCATTCGAACATTGTTAGCAGTACTTGCTGTAGAAAAATTGAAGCTTGACCAATTTGACATCAAAACAGCCTTCTTGAATGGCATGCTCGAAGAAGAAGTACATGGAACAACCGGAAGGTTTTGAAGATGGTACTGGCCGAGTATGTCTACTGAAGAAGAGTTTGTATGGTCTCAAACAAGCACCACGTTGCTGGAACAAACGTTTTGTAGACTTTATGAAGAAAGCTGAATATCAAAACAGTCACGCAGATCCATGTCTCTTCTACAGCATAATAAGATTTATTCATTTTAGCTGTGACGTAACGAAGCCTATCCGAAGTTTGTTTCCAATTATACAGTTTCCCTGACAAATTAAGTAATAGATTCAATTAGTGTTTTCCATAAAACAGTAGGATCTACCTAGTATGAATGCTAATTGCGACTCATGTTTTGCTTTGATGCCGCAAGATATAGCTTAGTGCGAGTTGTACCTCCACAGCGCTTTCATGGTCGTCAGGTTTCTCTCTTTGTTTGAAACTCGGATTCTGTCTGAGTGGGTGCTCTAATGGCATAGTTCCACTGACACTACATATACTCCTGGGCGTCTATCAACCAATTAGAGAGTTGACGTCCATAAGAGTCTCGAAGGGTCAATCTTAATCTGACGTACATCTTTTTTGAATTAATTAATGCCCACAGAATGCCAGATAAACATTCACATTGGAACAGCTTTGATGCAGTGTACGATTTCTGCCACTAGAGTTTTTAATGCTTAAATGCTGGTAAATTATTTTTCTGACGTTCAGATTCATTCTTACACTTACACTATAATTTCCGTGACCTATACTTTATAACTATAGCCTTATAGCATATGTTGGAATTTTTCTTCCTGCATGGTTTTCTGTGTATACAGGTACAAGAAAATAGGCATCGAAGAGGACCGTTGCAGAAGGTCAGCGAGGCTTAAGGGGTCTACAGATGATACGATCGACTGTACAATCTGTTGTAACATCGTAGTTGATTCGACGGTCCACGTGTGAAGGAAAAACAGCGCTTGAGCTGTCTGTACGTTTTTATTTTCAAATTGTAGTATGATAAGAAGTACAACCGATTGTTTCGTCTATAGACCGCTTTAGGCAAAACCTTCAACGTCCAAGAACATCTTGAATTAAGTTAAATTTACAAACAATAGGATTTCTGGTTTTGCTCCTCTTGTTTTTTTTTTTTGAACAAAAGACGCTCTATATTTCTGAAAATCTATCGTATAGTACCATGTAATGCTTATTCTCTTCTGTCTTTACTTAAAAAATAAACGTCTTCTGTTTGATATAATCATAGTACCAGTATACGCCAACAAGAACGACCATCTATGCATGTACTGACCTGCCAAGATCAAAAATATCAATTTTATTGCTAAGTTGTCAAACATCATAAATAGTTTGAAATGACATATGACTTTCAGCAAATAAAAAAATCTATCAAAAAAATTTCTGTCATTACTGCAAGATGAGCCCTGCCAGTAGAAAACAAAGTAACGTAAAATTATTGGAAACACACAGTGATATTCTCGCGAAAACACTGACAGCAAAGCTTGCGAAAGTCACCCCGAAAGAATTAGAGCAAGACGGCATCGTAATGGCGGCCGAGCTAATGGAAGATTTGCCGCAAGTGGAAGTGAAATATCTCTTAGATAACATAATACCGATCGAGGAATTAAAGAAAATCGGTCAAATTCAGGATAGTTTAATCTCCTTGACGTCAATGGAAGAGCAATTCATTTGCGAGTATTGCAGAAAATTAAAACGACATCCCGACGAAATCTGCTGCGCATCGAAGGAGATACAGGTTTATCTTTCGAGGTGTGAGGATCATAAGTTGATGAAACGATTCAGTTCTTATTCGTTGAATAATACGTCGGTGAATTCGTTAAAGGAGAATTTGGAAAATGTTAAATTGATAGGAGAGACGCACAAAACAATTCAAGAGAGAAAATCTAAGTTGAGTTTAAATAGATTTATGGAGATCAAGAAGGAAAAGGCGAATAATCAAAGGAATGATCAATTTAAAGCAGTAAATTTTGCTAAACATATGGGTACTTTTTCCAGGATACAAAGAAAATTGGAGAATATCAAAAAATATTGCCCTGAAATGTATACCACCGAAGAAAGTGTTATATCTATGTGGGCAGGAAGTGGTACTACTCCCGCTAAAAAGGAATAATTATTTTGAAGATATATCCACATATTTATTCATGAATTACAAGTATATTAGAGCTATTTAATTTTAATCTATTTTTAATTTATTGCATTGGTGAAACCTATTTCTACAGATTAATAAAATGATATGAAAGCTGTTATTGTCTTATTTACTTTATGATAAAATTGCAATTGCTACAATAATCTTCTTGAAATCTATAGGATAGAGGACATTTTGATTTATTACAAGAAGTTTTATCACCACCATTATTTATTGAATTAAACTTTCATGACAATAGAGTCGTATATTTAATTAAAAATCACGTGACTTCCGTCTAGTCGTTGTTAATAATTTAGCAAGCAGAACATTGCCAACTTTAATTAAAAGTGGTAAAATTATATCTTTCATCAAGTCTATAATAGCGTGGTTGTAGTGCTGCTGGAGCATTTTCCAATTTTGATTTATGTAATCTCTCAACAATCCAACTGTAAAAAAAAATGTTTGTTATAATAAAAAGAGGAAGCGGTTATAAAAAATTACCTTTAATTTCATCCGATAATGAATCTGATGTGCTACGAATATCGAATCCATCCAATTGTACATCTATATCAGCATCACTCAGTTCTAATTTCTCGCTATTTACATCGAATCTTGCATCTAATTCTATGATTACATTTTCTGCGAACATACGATTAAAACTGGATAAACTTGAGACGACTCACAAAATTTTCATTCTTTTATCTAATAAATATTTAGCTTACCTAGAGTTGTGACTGAATTTCCAGTCACATTATCAAAATCGACAATATATGGTCCATTGATTCTATATTTGGCTTCGATTGTCAAGTTTCTGAAATATACTTTGAAATATCCACGTCTTTTACGAAATTTAACTCTGAAATTGTACACAAATGATCAGACATAATTTGTGTCCGAGGCTAACTCTGTTGTTCTTTGGCAATGCTAATGAGCATTGCAGAATGAAGTCTGTATTGATCTGCCACTCTAAAAACTCGAGGGCATTTAAAAAATATAATGTCCAGGGGTGTCAGCTGCCTGTGATGTGGAAATCAAACAGCAAGGCTTGGGTAACGAGGCAATGCCTCTGTTCACGTACCGAGCATCAAGAATTATGTTTAGGCTATAAAGTTCCTTCTGCCCCAATACGACTCCTCTTATTCAACCCATGGATCAGCAGTTCATCAGTAATTTTAAGAAACTTTGCATTAAAACATTATCTCTCAGATAAAATTCTGAGGAAATTTTGGACACATTCCATATCTCTCATTGAAAAGCTTGTCAGCTTGGAAAAATTGAAAAATTTGTATGTGTGGATGTGTATTCCGATGATGTGAAAGAATTAATGGTGGAAAGACACACAAATGTTGAACTGTCCAACTGGGAAGTTACAGAAACTGGAGAAGAATAAACGTCATTAGTATCCATTAATTAAAGAAATCTTTGCCCAATAAAATTTAAAGAAATGGCAATAGCATCGTTTGGGGAGAACAGACAATGTCACAGATGAGGCTAGGAAAGCGAAAGAAGACAGAAAAAGATAAATCACCAGAATGTCACGCATGTCATGATAATTTTTTTTGATGGGAAAAATCGCTTTGGTATACGGTTGGTCTTATTCGGCATAAGCTTCTTTTATCGATATCTCGAAAACGAAAAGGAATTGACCTATGGTGTATATGAACTTTTTTGATCATAATCATCTCTAGAACACATGATATAATTTCGTCGGTTACCTCAGGAAACACCCTGTATATGTTATTGTTCTTGGACTTTTCATTGTAACCTGTGGGTAGTAAAGAGGTTTATGGCCTATAAGACGACATTTATGACAAAGATAAAAGTATTAATGTATTCATTTAAACATCTTTTTTACGCGTACAATGTCACTAATTCGTTGTTTACGACTCTGGAGCTGCAAAAAAACATCTGACATCATTTCCGTTCACAGTTGATGCTCGGGACTTGATTGAAATTGCATCGCGTTTAACTTTTTTCTCAGTTATTTTTATATGGGACATCCTCAGCGAGACCGTTCATTAGAAGTTTATTGGATTCTGGCCAAAATATAAATTTAAAAATTCAGATTCGTATATAATCGATTGTGTTCTCCTCAATTAAAATATTTTTAGATTTCTAGCGCTGTCTTTGTTTTTTTAATCGAACACCCTGTATATTTTACATATTTGCATTCACCTATTTTTAGGCTTTAAAAAATTTAATTTTTTCGTCGTTATTCAATTTTTTCTAAAAAAACTGCTATTTTATTTAAAAATTCAGAGAACACTCGATTTTCCGGATATCAATTTAGAAATCATGATATGGTTAAATAACATGTTGGAGTATATTCTAGCACCGAGAACGGCTGCCTAGATTGTGTGGTTACTTTATTATGGCACGTTAACTTTTCAAAATTTTGAAGAACTATAATTTAATTTTTTCAAATGGCATCCTCCATATTTTATTACTTGGTCGTATTCGACATCTCATTTTACATCTTTTACATCCCACATGTCTTATACCTGAAATTAATAGTTTACAAGGTAATTAGAGTTTTTTGAAAAAATGCACTAACAACTCAACGATATTTATTCAGGGTGTCATGGAAAATAAGCGTTTTCAAATTTTTTATTTATTATTTATTGTCAAAGTTAACATCCAAGTCACACTTCGTTGTTTGATGCTACCATACAATGTAGGCAGTCGTTCTCGGTGCTAAAATATACTCGAACATGTTGTTTAAGCATATTATGAATTCTAAATTGATATCCGAAAAATCCAGTGTTCTCTGAATTTTTGAATAAATGTCCACTATAGCAATTTTTTTTAGAAAAAATTGAAGAACTACAAAACGCCCGAATCACATTGAAAAATCTAAATGTATTTATAAAGCTTAAAAATAGGTGAATTCAAATATGTAAAAATATACATTTCCATCAAAATAACAAAATAGACAGTGACTTCCGGCATAACCGGAAGCGCTAGAAGTCTAAAAATATTTTAATTGAGGAGAACACAATCGATTATATACGAATCCGAATTTTAAAATTTATATTTTGGCCAGAACCCCATTTATTTAATTCAACGTTTTAGGGCTGTTAAAGCGTACTTTCTGTCCTTCACAATGTACTATTTTCGACTAGCATGTCTGAAAATAACTCGTCTTTAAATATCGAGTGGAAAATAGTTTTTTACGGCCATAGAGCTGTGAAGGAAACGCATAACGTCCATTCCAGACAAATTTGATGCTTATTTGACAATTAATTACATTTCTTAAGGATACCACCCGGGCAATTTCAACTGAAAGAGGTTGGTTATATCAAAATCCCTGATTTCATTCCATTTTTTAATGGAAAGTTTAAGACAGTGTATGATCACTATTATTCAGTCAACTAACTACTTATTAACAAACGTTTAGTGTTAATACTAACTGAAAATTTGTTCTGTCAATCTTATTAATTTGAAATTGCTCACTCAGTATTAGTTTGATGTTTTTGCGTAGTACGGAAGCTGCCCGGCCGCCATATTTACTTATTTTGACACTTCATAACAGGAACATTTTTCAAATTATATATAATCACATAAATGAATTTAAAAAAAATAGCCCCGTATCAACATTGTCTCCAATTATTTATTAATAATTATTATTTTATATTTAATTTTAATAATCTATTTAATTCAGAGCGAAGAGTTGTGGTTAAGCGGCTGACTATCGTTGTGGAAGGATGATAGGAGCCGGGGTTCAAGTCTCTGGAGGGACGGTGACATTTTTTCAGAGAGTTGAATCCCGGATCGACTTAGCAGTCGCTGTTGAGAGCAAAGTGATTAACAGCGCGGCATTCTAAAAGGCGATATGATACTGTCACAAAGCCATTTGAACACAATTTACACACACAAAAACTACAGCACCCACCACATGTAAGAAAAAAACTAAAGCATATTTTCTGCCCTTGTACCACAATACTAACCGTAAATCTTGAACTTCCGCATCGGGAACACCGTAAACAGATATGTCAGATAATTCTATCTCCATACTTTCCTCAGATGTCAATACCAAACTATCCATATGGTAAGGATTAAATTTCGGTATTTCCAAAGATGGAATGCCTTCAATTAAATTAAAATATAAAAAATATATGCCAAACGAAATTTAAATTGCATCAAATCACCATCTTTAAGAGCGTGTATGATCAAAGGAGCCTGTTTCAAAATACATTTATCAATTTGGGAAAACGTACATGGAACTACATCAGAAACTGCAAAAGCATCAAGACATATAAAAAAATTAGCTTCACATTATGCCACGAATTTTTAGTTACTTGAAGCAGCTCGGATTCTTCTAACTGATACCAAAATTAATATCAAAAATTTCAACAGAAGTCCATACATTTTTTTCGCGTAATTTAATTGTAAATGAAGACTCAATAATCTTTAAGTAGGTAATGCGTACAGATTTCGTAAAATTTTACGATTATATCTGGCATTGCGAAATAATACAGCGATTAAAACGTGCTATAATTTACTTACGACACATTTAATGGGTCATTCAAATTAACAATCATTAATTAGATAAGGTTATCACAATATCTCTTTAATGAGTTATATGTATAATTAAGAGTGCTTACAGTATTTTGGTTTCTACGCTGTTGAATTATGGCGTCCTACGCATTTGTTACAATTAGGAAAGTTTTTTTTAAATACTTAGGAACTATATCAGACAATTTCTTATGACATAATTTGAATTCTATCGATGCAGTCTTTAAAGTTACTTTCACTGTCACCAACTATCACTTTTAATTTTCTATAGCTATGAAGAACCACGACAAATAACCCGGTTCGTAGAATTTCCTCGGAAAATGCTTTTTCCAGCTTCTCTTTTCTATTTTTACCTACAGATAAAACAAGTATTTTGAAACGATATGTTTAAACATACCTTTGGTTAGTGCTGCGGTTCAATTTTCTGAAAATTTGTTTCTAGGCATCCATATCCTCTTTAAAAAAAATACTACATAATGGGGACGCAAGTGGATAGAGATGGAAAAGATAGTGACATTTTCAGTAACCACAGTTCAGAGAGCAAATTGAGTATACTGAAAATGTTGACGATTATTAACAAAGATAAAACATAATAAATTCTATACTTTCCAATTTCTTTGAATAACATGCTGTACCACCCAAAAAAGCTTGGTATGTTAAGAAAAAAAGCAACTGGTCAGAGAGAGCTCCATGTAGCACAAAAACGTTGGCACATAATATTATAGTTGTCCTGCTAGGTGTCAGAGGAGCAAGCCGAGAAAATCTTCAACAACTCTCCTTGAAGCTTGGAAAATATGTATTATTCACTAATAGCATGATGTAATTAAATCAAATCAATAAAATGAAATTTAGATACAGTGCATCTACGCTTGTGAATAATACTTCAAAATCGGAAATAGTTGGGCTTTTATTCAATTAAAATGATGTTAAATCAGGACGAGGAAGGTTTGAGACCTCTGTGGGCTACTCACAGCACAGGTTAATCGATAGTCTAGGCCATTATGTATTTGGAATGTTTTTTTTAATTGAGTTATCTAACTAGTAACCAAACAGTAATTCCAACCTTACAGCAGTCAATTAGTACTCTTGACTTGAGGTCGTACTAAAAAAATATATAAACTTGCTTACGTAGGTATTCTATGAAAAACAAATCCTTCTAGTATTTCTTTCCAAACAAAATCATCTTGTTGATTCTCTTCACCATTTGGGTTTTTATCAAATAACATAATTGTTTGTCCTCGTTTTTACCAACCATTCAGCATAATAATTATACAGGATGTCCTAGCTGATGCAGTTTCTTTGATAAGTTGTTTATTTTACAGTATAGAGAAAAAAGTTTCGAATAAAAGTTGTGCCTATTTAAACGACGCATAGCTAGACATTATTTTCAAATATACAGGATGTCCCAATTATACAAAAAGCATATGTATTATTTATTTTAAACGGATCACCCTAAATATTATATTTTTTTTAGATCCTACATGATATTTTAAGTAACTTTTATTAAGACCTTCCTAGGCCTATGTGCTTTTGTTTTCGAGAAAATCAATATTTTATCAAAAATTTTGCCATTGCAACGCTCTCGCTAATGAGCTGTAGCATCAAAACTAAACAAAAATTTGATTTGCGTAAATTGATAGGTGCATCTTGAATTGGTTTACTATTTCCGATATTAACATGTATGGATCCTTTTGTTGCTGGCGCCAACATTTGGAAACATTTGACATATTTACAGTAGCCAATTATTTGTGCCTGGAATTCTGTGCTCTTATAACTGTACTTCGTACAGATGTGTGCATAGAAAAATGGGACAACTAAACTATTACTGTGTGAAGCAGTCGTTCGTTTGATTAATAGATGAGAACCTATGTACTTTGTAATTATTCTTTAAATTTAAAGATAATCATGAGAAAAAGCCATTTCTTTTATTCCCAGACGAAAAAAAATATTTTTTCACCTAGAAATCGGGGAAGAAAGAAGCACGATTACAGCGCTCTCCAAAAACGCGGCATTTACGTGAACTACAACTTGTGACGTACCCTTGTTTATGTTATCGAAATCAATGGCTTGACTACTTATGCCTTGTATTCGGACGATTTCTTTTTACTTAAAAAAAAATGGTTCACTGCAATGAGGAGAGATGTACCTTTGGCAGAGAAGACTACAGGATATTGTTGTTCTGATCATTTTGATGTAAGTACAAGTACCTAACCTATACAAGTAGTGTGGTATTAAAATTAGTGATATTCTACAAGTACATACGTTACAATAATATGTATTATCATGCATGTACACAAAGTACTAATTCTATGTATTAATGGTTAAAAAAGGATCTTACATTTGTGTTATCATATTAGTAATGTCATAACCCTATAATCTGACTTACAGGTATTCTACGTCAACTGGCGTTTGGGTCACATGACTTCCTCGGGCATCTTTCAAGTCAAAATATCTCAAAAACCACAAGTCTGAAAAAAAAATTTCTGTTTCATTTACCGGCGATCTCAATCCTTTATAAAATGTTTAATTCCTGTTAACTTTTAAGAAATCTAGGTTGTCTATTGCATTAATGACAAAGTGCTTGTCAGAAATTGAAAGCGTTGGAAATGTCAGAAATCCTTTGATAATCTGAAACTATCTTTCAATTCCTGAAGTATTTCCACTTGTAGGTCAATCTAACAACAAATTAATTAAACACCAATTTATTCCAGAACATATAAAGTCTTATTAACGAAAACACAATTCGTTAATAAGACTTCTTCATGAAGTATTTAATTAATTTGCTGTTTCATTGACTTACAAGTGGAAATACACTGGAACCTCGTTTATAGCCGCGGTCGCAAAACGTAAACATTCACTTGTTTCCTCTCAAGAGGGGTCCCCACTCTTATCCCGTTAGCGGAGAGGAAAGGCCGTGCTACGCTCTGATTGGCTCATGTGAATACGTGCACTATCGGGTGGTGGATGCCGAGCGGATGTAAATGAGTGCCATAGTGTAGATATAGATGAGGGTGGACATAAGTGAGCGCGGATATAACCGAGATTCCACTACTTCGGGAATTGAAAGATAAGTACAATCGAGGCCAGATAAATATAGTACAACTTTAAATTTCATATATGTCAAAAATTGAAATTTTATTATTATAAGACGAACTTTAACTTAAGATACATGTCATAAAAATCAAATGTCAGATCATACCGAAACATAACTAGATCAAAATACTAACTTACATCTTAATTTTTTTTTAAAGAACGCTTGTATTACATTTATCTGGCTACGACTGTATACCTATAAAGGTCATAAATATATTAATAATCTGTAATGTGACGTATTCATGTGTAACCTTTGAAATCTAGAACATGCTGTTTGTCACGGCAGATCCGTTTACACAGATAAAAACGTGGGATTTATGCTTATAAAAATTGTCTCATTTTTTTTGCACACATCTGTATATCTTTAAAATTATACTGCACAGTCTCCCCAAATTGCAAGGTTTTTTTTTATTTGTTTCATATCCTGTGTACCTTATCTTTTATTACTTCACCAAGAAAATATTTTTTTTTCCCAGATTTGGAGTTTTCACCATCAACTTTGGTCGTAAGGTTAATTGCTATCTATGCTACGTGCAGATGATATTTGCGTGTGTGCTGTAAGGTGAGAAGCAATTTAATTTTCAACAAAACATAATCAATTCTACTCCATCATTACCTTTTATATTTGACTCCAAGAATCTCTGTATTGAAGAAACGTCATTCAAAATTCAGTTATTTTTACAAAGTTAAAAGAAATTGATAAAAATGGGCTTTTGCGTTCTACTTTATAATGATAACTTGAAATCAACAATTCCATTTTACAAACAGTTATTGGTTACGCTTTTAGTTAAAGACTAAAAACTTTACAACAGTTATTCAAAACAAAGTTTAAAATTGTCGGTCTTGCGTTATTATACGAAATAGAAACAAAAAAAGTTATGTTGGGTGAGGACTTTAATCTGAATTTTTTGCAGGAGTAGAACGTGAGTAACTCAAAGTGGTAACCACACTAGAGGCAAAAACCTTCTGGTTGGTGACGGGTAGTCGGTACCTCACGATAACTAGACGTATTAACCACGTTAAAGCCACAGTTGATGCACGCTGTGACGTCAGGTTACCTTGCATATAAAAAATTGAAAAGCAATCAGATCAACAGTTGCTGCCAATTAATGACTTCAGCTATCGCCGTTATAAAATTTTGTTGTCCATGTTTTACTAACAATAAGACCTTTTTTATTTGTTAACTGTTTTACGCTGTTGTTTCTTGATAGTGATGGGACATAATTCGAAGGCACACTTCTGATACTGTGGACTCAAAACCTTGCTGCAAATTGTTTTCCAGAATGATACATCAATAAATTTGCATAAATTCACCTTAAAAATGTATTTACTACATTTTGTATGATAAAAATTAATAAAAAACCGCATTCTGTTCTGTTGTTCTTTATTACATTTACATTTTATTATAATTATGAATCATTCGCATAAGTTAGTTAATTAGGATCGAGATTGATTGATTCATTTTTGTTACATGATATTAACGTCTAATTAATATTGACTACAATGTGCATCTATTTCACTTTTATACGTTTCTCTGGATGTTTCCAAGACCATTGCCGGTCACTATTGTTTTTAAGTGGTCTTTTCTTCACTAATATCAACTTAGTTAGTTCGACGTGGTCAACAATTCGGTCGAAGATAGGTAACAAAAGGTTCCTCATCGTTACTAACAAATGTGGTGAATACCACTTACAAAGAGTTTCCCAATGTTCGTCAACGTAACGTTCTAGCATGTTTACTGCAACAAAATAAAATAATCATATACAAAAAAATATATAAAATACAAATGTTAAAGTAATATTTAGAGATTTCAAGAAATGTGTAACTTTTTTTCTACATAATACATACGAGCATATTCGTCTTCAGCATAATTTGTGTCCCATTTAAAACTTAACTGTTCCAAATGGAATTTTACGTCACTTAAATATTCAACTGGTTTGTGTCCGTTGTCGATTCGATAGTATGGTACTTCTATGTCCATAGATAAAGATTCTGAAATGCAGAAATATGCAAAATCAGTACAATGGTATTCATATCTAGAGTTAATAGTTAAAAAAGAAATTTGGGCTTTCATTGAGGATTTGGAGTGGGTTCTCTGGTGATTCCTGGAAGACAATCTTTCATTTAAACTTTTCAATTATTCAAGACTGTCAAGAGACTTACTGTATTGTCTTAAATGTTGATTATTACAGCATATTAAAAAGGATATGGGACAGAATCTTTACAACTATCTACCCTACTTATTCTCTAATTGAATCTGCTTTTCGAAAGTCGTCTTAATAATATCTTTGAATTAAGATTAGTATCTGCCAGAAATGGAAATTTAAACTATTTTTGCTGAAGATGATGATGAAGTGTTAGACATCCAGATATAGGAAGCACAGTCGGAAATAAAGATTCTGATGAAAGCAATAGAAAATAAAAATTTTGGAATTTAACCAAATTGAGAGTTTCCAGAGAAGCCAATTTATTTTATTTAAATAACTTACCCAACAAAAGATTAATGGGGCCACGTGTTCTAATTTCAATGTCGAAGACTGTTCCATAAATTTGGTAAATAGCGTCTATCTCCATAGTTGGAAAATAGAACCCGATAATCATTCGGTTTTGTGGAATATCTAAGCTGGAAAGAAAAATGTAAATATCGATTGTCACAGAATAAAACTAAAAGTTTCAATTGGGTACTACTACGTGTTTTTTTTGCATTTACTTACACATATCTTTGGATAAAGGCTTGCGTTATATTATGGAAATATACGGCAGAAAGTTCCAGTGTGAAATTTTGACTTCTTGCTAACGGTAAATAGTATATATGAAATGGGTTAAATGGAGGTATTCTATAGGTGGTGTTGCCTAAAAAGACGAATATAAATAATTAGATATAGTTGAACAAATATCATACAATACTATGTAAGAAAAAGCGGCAAAATTACAATGCTTCGTAACAATATAAAATATTTCTTATATTTTATCATATACGATGGCAACCTGAAATGTTTCCGAAATCGGCATGCGATGGGGAACAAAGATTGAAGTGGATTCATTGATCGGTAAGGGCAAAACACTTCTGAATGACTGGAAAGTTTCAAATATTTTGGGTTCATGGATCTACTCCATCATTTTCGACCATCAGCTTCTGGGTGAGCGAGTTCAAACGTGACCGGGCAAGCACAACTGACCAACAGAACAGTGGACGCCCCAAATGCGCTATTAACGATGAAATGGTCGACAAGGTACATGATATCATGCTAGCCGATCACCGATTGAAGCTGAAAGAGATAGAAGAGACAATAGGCATCTCAGAAGAACGCGTTGGCCACATCCTCTGGCCAGGATTCAACGCAATTCGAGAGATTTCGTCATGCGTTTCGTAACCGTGGATGGACTTGGATCTACCACTACATACCGGAGATTAAGGAACAGTCGAAGCAGTGAACTTTTCCGGGCGAATCAACTCCAAAGAAAGTAAAAACCGTTCCATCGACCGGAAAGGACATTGCGACCATTTTTTGGGATTTCCAAGGTGTGATCCTCATCGACTATCTGCAGAACGGAAGGTCGATCACGGAGCAATACTACGGCGATTTATTGATCCGTTTCGATGCAGTATTGAAGGAGAAACTGCCTCGTTCGCAACGGAAAAAATTGCTTTTCCACCACGACAATGCACTGGCTCAGTCGTACCTAAATTGAATGAGTTTCGCTACGAATTAGTCTCTCATCCTCCATTTTTTCCTATTTCCAAACCTGAAGAAATTGCTGGCGGGCATATTTGCCTCAAATGAGAAGGTCATCGCCACTGCAAATGATTATTTTGCAGACCTTGAAACATCCTACTTTTCCGACTGCATGAAGAGACTGGAGCACCGTTTGAAAAAGTATTTTGATCGTCGAGAAGACTACATCGAAAAATAATAATAAAAAACCAAATCAATACCGTCTTTTTCTTGTCGATTCCAGCAACATTTGAGGTCGCCCTCGTACTTTATTTCTTCCTTGTGCAACGTATCTTGAGAAAAATTCTTCTGGACAAACTGATATGATATTTTGGTCGATTCCACAGGTGTTTTCTAAGTGAACTATATCTCTAAATTCGCCAGTTAAAGGAGGCGAAATCTTAATTCTCCAAAATCTGTCTATTTTGTTTAGATGACAACGATCCTCGTATGCGTTTATTAAAGTTATGGCAGTAGTGGGATTCGGACTTTATTATGAAGAACAAATTCAAACAAAATCAGAGGAAAAAAAATGACAATAAGCGTGTAATAGTAAGTCAACAACTTTACTACATACTACGAACGCAGTCACTGGATTACAAACACACAGAAAGACGCTCTGTAGACGTCGGTCACAATATACGACCAGTCGATAACTTATCAAACGCAACTCAACTGGATTGTATAACTGAAGGAATCATCCGTCTGGGATGGAGTCCTTAGAAAGTAGCTTATCTAGATTAGAAAGCAAACTATCAGGTTTAGAAAGCAACCAATTTGGTTTAGAAAACAGCCTATACGGATTAAAAAGCAGCCTATCTATATAGATTTAGAGCTGCTTTCATAACCAGCTATGCCACTTTCTACAACCAATTCTAAACCAGCTAATCTGCCTTCACAACCAGTTCTACCTTTTAAATCAAATGCCTGCTTTCTAAACCAGTTAATCTACTTTCTAATCCAGATAAGCTACTTTCTAGGGACTCAACCCTAGACGGATGACTTTCAGTTATACAGCCCAGTCGGGTTGCGTTTGATAAATCATCGAATGGTCGTGTACACTGACCGACTTCTACAGCGTATCTATATGGAGTAACCAAAGAGTAACAAGAAAGTGCACTTAGCTATTGGCGCCAAAATCATCTTATAACCTTGGGAAATACTATGTTTTGACAAGAGTTCAATGAACCCACGCTGTCAATACAATCGATTGAACACACGAATTTATCCAAGTTTTATGCGGTTTTTTGGTTCATTTTAGCTGTGTGAGATTTGTATATACCGGGTGTCCAGTTTAAGATGCAACGGTCCATAACCGACTTATTATTAATTGTTTGAAAAAGCGAACTTCCGGTTCTACTGTAAGTAGATACTAACTATATTATTTTACTTTTCGCACTTTTTGATTCCTTATTAAATTTAAAACGCACTTTGTTAAGGTTACATTGAGTCTAAGTTGTACCGTTTCCGAATTACGTGACGTTTTTCGAAAAAAAATGACATCTGCAGCGTCTTCGGTGTTTGGAAATATCTCCGTAACTGCGAAAGTTAGAAACATGCGGTTTTCAGTTTTCGCTTAATCATTAAAGAGGGCACGTTTATTAGAAAATTGTTGCATTTATGTTACAGGGTGATTAAATAGGGTGTTCAATTTAAAATAATATAGTTAGTATCTACTTACAGTAGAACCGGAAGTCCGCCATTACTGATACTAATTTTAAAATGTGTAGAATTTGATTCGAGGAAACATTTATTTGAAACATTTTTTCAAAAAATGAATAATAAGTCGGCTATGGATCGTTGCATCTTAGGCTGGACAGCCTGTATATACAGGGTCGGGCACCACAATCGCCTCGGTTGATATACAAGAAACGGTAACACATCTTTAAAATCTTTTTGTTGTAGCATGTGTAGGTCCTTTGGAAGCACGTTCTAAAATTATTTTGAAATATACAGGCTGTCCCAAAAGAAAGTTACACATCAAAGTTATCAAAATTTAAATGTATATTATTGGATATTTCGATGACGCAGACTAAATAAAGGCAAGTTGTTCTATTCCCTAAAGATTCAACAGTTTCTGAGATATTTAACAATTTTTGAAAATGTAGATCAATATTTAGAATGAGTACTTGGCCTAGTTATTTTTCAAGTTGTATTATTTCATTAGCACAACCATTACATCTAATGCTAAAAAAAGATGTTTTCTAAAAATTATACAGGATGTTTAAAATCTTACCACTAATATTGTAGTAGGATGTGATGATTTTAACGACTATTTAAACTTGAAGAACATTTAAAATTATCGTGTTGGTTGCATTTTTTCTAAGTTGGTAGTTCATAATTTACTACACGTTACGTTTTACATAGAAACTGAACGAAGTATTTCTTTTTTTTAGTTCTAACATTTATTATCTTAATACTTTCACGTATTTAAAGTTTTAATTGCATTAAATTGTAATATTTCCAAATCTTCCAATTCCTGAGATATTTCCACTTGTAGGTCAATTAAACAACAATTAATTAAATATCAATTTATTCCAGGACATATAACAAGTGGAAATATCTCAGGAATTGAAAGATAAGTAGATAAAGGTCATAAAATAGATATATTAATAATATTTCCAAACTTTTTCGGTTTAGTGACTTTGCAAATTGCGTGTTGGCTAAACAAACTCTCCACAATTTTCATTAATAAATACTAGCCAATGAAAATTTGGTGTGGAACTTTCGGTATTCCCAATCAGATAGCTCTATCGAGGCCATAAGAATTATTTTACACAGTCATTCGTGAATAGCTCTAGTGCACCTTCTTTCCAACTCTACTCTTTGGAGTGACTGCCTCGGTACTAAAATATGTTTATTTTTTATTATGTAATGCGGCAAATGCCCCTTGCCGTCACCCCTCCCTTCTAACTTATGATCGGTTAAATATAGTGTGGTATTGTATTTTTGAATTTTCAAATTTGCCGCCAGTCGACAAGTAAGTAGGTTAAGGGAGGGATAATAAAGAGGAACGTTGGGTGAACGTTAGGTGATGAAGTGTAATTTCGGTTATTTCATTTTGTGACGTTTTTTAAGTAAACGTATTTATAGTAAAGAGTGTTTCATGTATTATAAAGACTAATACTACAATAGAGGTTCCCGTTTTGAGAACGTACTACATTCTTAAAGTAAAATTCCAATTTAGTTTCAAAAATTGACGACAGGGACCGATATAGTATCAAAATTTTAAATGGAATAGGGGGTCGAGTGGCACCTCATTTTAAACGGCTCACTGAGTATAGTACCGGGCCAAAATTTCGTAAAATTTGAACATATTTAGTAATAGAATAAAATTCTATTTCATTATACATTTTGTGTAACGCATTATGAATTTAAAAAGTCTGTCATCAATCTTTGAAATTAAATAGAAATTTTACTTCAAGGACGTAGTACCTAATATTTCATATTAATGACCCAAAACTCAAACTGAACTCTATTAAACCGATCATAAGTAAGCAGGGAGGACGGACACTTTTGAGATGCATTGTATATTGCTTTCTTTATTGTAATTTGTTCCGTAGAAGATCGACCACTTTTCAAGTTTCACGTTAAAATTAATAACGAAAATAACTGTATATCTGGAAAAGAGAAGTTTGAATCCACAACTTACCATCTTGAAATAAATTAATCAGTATCTTGGTTTGGGTTTTAAGGCATGTGATAAAATCATTATCCTCTACATCACAAGGACGCAAGTGTGGAGCTGTAATTATAAACAAGGTGTAAGTTTGAAACTATTAATATATACTAAGACTGGATGAAGTATCGATAACCTCAATAAATTATAACATATCGATATTTGTCGATACTTAACCAATTCAAGTACACAGAATCGATATCGTACGAGGAATCAAAGATCGACAAGTATTGATACCCAAGCTGTGAAATTGTAAACCATTTACATTGCTCTATCATAATGGCGTTTTTACCACTAATATTGATATTTTTAAATGTACTGAATCATTCACCTATGTATTTTAATAGATAAATCATAAACAGTTTCATTTTCACATCAATGCCAGTTTTAAACTAAATATTACGAGTTCCTCCTGTCCATGAATTGATGTTGTGAGATCGAATGTGGCTTGTCACAGAAGAACCTAGAAATAAATTCTGTAGTAAGATTTATGCAAAATATAGAGGGTAACAAATAAGAACCTTAATCTTCATATTGCTTTAAAAAGAAAACTTTTTTTTTTGTTTTTAGTAGGTTCTATATGCAACTTCAGATTACCAAAATTACAAAATCTACTAACTTAACGTTTCGCCACTAATATAAGTGGCTTCTTCGGGAGCAAAATTTGAACAGGTGATACCAGAAGGACAACCACGCTAGATATGGCACCTACCATAAAGTTTTCGTCTCTAGCGCGGTGCTTCATTCTATGTTTTAATTATTATCTGCGCTAAAGCTTACCTATATGGTTTACCAGTTGAACCGAATGAGGCGTTTCAGGTGGCACAAGCTGAAACAGCTGTCGTATGCCCACATCTAGAAGCAAATCAATTAGTACCCAATTGTTACAACTTGTTTCTTCTAAATATTAATAGTGTATTATATGATTTATATTAATGTTAAAATAAATTAAAAAGTTTTAAATTAGTTCATTTTTAACTTCATTTTTTTCAGTAGGGGTTGATAACAATTTTCAGGAACCTTATATTTTATTACTTTTGTCCATGGTTTTGACGGCTGGTCTTGATGCTTCTGGACCGGAGTTTTAACCTACCATTGAATTAGTCTGAGCCGGTTCCGACCTGATATTAAGCTGGTCTGATTTGCTTTTAACCTGGCGTGAGCTTGTTTTTACCTGGATTGAAACTGGTTTTATGCTAGTTCTGACCGTATTTAGAGTTTGTTTTATGCTTTAAGGATAACAAACTAGGTTCCCAGGTCAAACTAGCACAAAACAAGTTAAACTTTACTTAAAATTAAAATCTAGATCAAGCCGATTAAAACTCAGATCAGAAATATTTCGATACATCAAAATCATGTTTCAGCTTACAGCTTGTTTGAAAGTTCAAGAATTGAAAATCGCAGCTACCCCCACCGTTATTAAAACTCGAATTTTAGCCGCCATTTTAGAGGTAGTGTGTTGGTAACCGTGCAGTATACCTACTACCAACATTATATCATATTTTTAGAAATAATTATAAAACACTTTTTATGTACATTTTGTTTTCTTATCTACACAATATGACTGCAATAAATAAGTGCAATAACATACAGTTATGAAACTATAACTTTATAATGAGCAATTTGTTGGGCTACTCCCATTTTTATTTATATACACATAGGTTCAGCCCGCAACGGAACATAGGCAGTATAAATTGCAACAGGTGTTCCTCTTTTCGCGTTGTAGCTTGTGTCTGACGACACACAGGCATGCCGGGCAAGGATACAGTCATTGGCATATTCGTTCTGTATACCTAATGTGCCCATATGTTCAGATTACAGACATAATAACGACTTATCAAAAAGTGCTCTAAACCCTTTGTGAAAATCGAGTATCTTCGATAGATAAGTCAGGTCGTTATATCTCCAATTTATTATTATTATTGTAGTCATAGCTGCTACGCAAAAGTAATTCTAAGAAATAATAAAAAAATAACGATTATTAAAAGATAAAAGTAAATAAAGTCAATAATTCTGCAAAATAAATTTAAATTTTAACCGCAATGCCATTCATGCATAGGCGAACACGCATGACTAGCGCGTTGCCACATCGCACTGCTTTCCATACGTATATTGTAACTTGCTATGTTCCGCTGCGGACTGAACCTATGTGTATATATGAAAATAAAATAAAACATAAAAAAGTAGTTTCAAATTGGTGCGCGTTTTTGGTCTATTACAGGAAAAGTTTTTAATATTCTAAACTGTAAATATGTACAATCTTTTTCAAATTAAATACGAAGTTTACTTTATTTACAAAATAGAAATATTTCGCTAAAAAAATAGCATTTATTTGGGGGAAAGATTGTGCATTCATGCATACACAAGAAACAACAAATAAACACACAAACACACTACCAAAATCTAGTGCAAAATCTTTATTTGTGCTAAATATTACCGATCTGGCTCTCCAATGGAATTTCTGGAGTTGAGACGAAAGGTAGACTTCCAATTCCTGGTATTCTCACACCTAGAAATTAAGTAAGTAATTCAAAATGCAATTTAAGTAACTAATTAACTATGTTACAATTTTAGGATTTGACATATGCTAAATAGCTCCACCATTACTTGAATTTGTTTACTTGATTTGCAAAATTGATAATTTTTGTTTCTTATTTGTTTAAATTAAAAAAAAAATATTAGAATATACATACAATAAAGCATATTACTCTTATTGGAACGTAGGTACACACACAATGGATTTAACGTAATAAAGCGAATTTATGGTTATGTTATCTACTTAATTATAAGAAAAATATCGCTTACCTGGCCACCAAATTGGCTTGGCAAAAATTGAAGAGAAAGAAAGTACACATATCCAAAGTATTGTCATATTGTTGTCATCTTCATCATAACTAGATACGAATCTGTGTAATCAAGGCAATAAAAATATTATGAATGACGTAGAACAAAATGTCAGAACAATTCTTTTATTGTTAATAAAACGAAACGATTTATATTGTTTAATTGTTTAACGTACAGTTTGTGAATAAATAAATGCGAATCGAGAATTTTGTATGCAGTTACCCAGTTTGCGTTATTGTATTATTGGTGAGCTATAAACGTTTTGGTGTTTAACTTTTAATTTTTTAGATTTTTATTTCAAATAAAATTGCAAGAAGTACTACCACTAATTTCATCGAGTAAACCTTTATTTATTAAAATAGGTAATCTGTTTAATCACACAACAAAATGATTTTTATCTCTTATGATGAAACAAAATGAATTAATTCAAATGGTAGAGCTGCTATACTATTGTGTTCAGTTCAGACATGCATAAACATCTACAAATATGATTTAAAGAAGTGCAATACATTCATCAAACTGATGCTTTGTGTGTCTTGAATATTTACAAATATATTATTCCTATAAAAGGAACAATTGTTTTTTAAGGAGGACTCTTTCACCAATAAGGCAAAATGATGTCTTGCCACCCTCCTCCCCCAGGATCGAACATTAAAATTTCAAATGTCACTACGTCATATTATTACATTTTTCGATTTTACATACTAACGTGCCATCGAAAAAAAACATAATTGGTGTAGGCTATGAAAATGTTTTGATCGTTGCTTTAGCCACTACCACATAATGACATTTATTATTTGACGTTTTATTGTAACCAAATTTATAACCTCAAATTAAATGTCAAGGAATAAATGTCATTATGTGAAAGTGGCTAAAGTAACAATCCATTCACATAGCCTACTCTAATTACGATTTTTTTTGATGTGTCTATATTTGCAACAACTTTCATGCAGGACAGCCTATATCCATCCTTAACACTTTAGAAGATATCTTCTAAAGTGTCAAAAGCTTATTTCGGCCGTAAAAAATCTAGGCTGTATAAAAAAATGGCAAAAAAACTACATGTCGATTTTTTTTAACACAGAGATCAAATAATGTACAGTTGTGGCCAAATAAATGTATTACAATCTTAAATTTCATAGATGTCAAAAATTTGAAATTTTGTTATTGTAAAACGAACTTTAGCTTAAACTACTTGTCATAAAAATCAAATGTCAGATCATACCGGAACATATTCATGGATCGGTATCTTAAATGGAACAATATTGTCTGGTTTTTTATTGGTTGTTCTAATTACATGGGACGTTAGTCATCGGGAGATGACACAATAGCACTGTACAACAACTGCTTTTTGAATGAATCTATAATATCGATAAGTTTATTACAGTTTTCTGTGTCTGTTTCCCTAGAATATGCTCCATGTATTTCACCTAAGTAGATAGGCTATGTCGCTACGGCCACAGCCATTCGACGTGGATACGCTGTATAAGCCAGGCATTATATACGGCCACTGTGTGCCACTAGTGACTCATCACTAGCCCATAGATACGCTGTATAATGCACGCACTAGGCTGCACCCTTGGCTCCCTTTAGATGCTAGATGGCGCTGTTGATCACCTGTAGGTACTACATGGTGTTGTTGGCCCGACATAGTTTTGAGTTGGTTTTGATCTGGTTTTGACTTGGTTTTGAAGACAGCCTACCTGGCTTTGAGCTGTTTTCGAAACCATCTCAAAATCATGTAAGCTGTTTTCAAAGCGCCATCTAGCACCTACAGGGGATCAACAACGCCATCTAACACCATCTTAGCAGCGTCATTTCGCGGGCAAGGGACACACCTCTAGTGCGTGCATTATATAACGTGTCTAGGTCGACTGGCTGTGGCCGTAGCGTTGTTTCATCCTGAGGGGCATAGGGAGGGCCACGCATGATTCTGCCTTAGTGCCTTAATGCCTTAGTGGTGAAAAAATTTCCCCTTTCAAACAAAAATTGGCGTGCCTCGGTGTTTTTTCGTATTTCTTGACGTTTTCGACTTATTTAAGGTGGATCGTTTTCATTGGAATGCTCTATATATGTGGTGCAGTGATGCTCAAGTCTTATAGGCAAAACCTTACTACATTAGTGACAAATTTGAATTTTATTTTGGATGTAAAATGGGGAACCAAATAAGGCTCCACATGTCTGTTGTTTATTGTGTTCTAGGGTTGTCACTACATGAAAAAATGGCACACGCCACATCATTTGTTATCAGCTTAAAAATCACTCGTCTAACTGTTATTTTCGCTCGTCTAACTGTTATTTCTGCTTAACAAACATTCTAAGGATTACGTTAAAATCAAAACGTACAGTGGTGTACCCTAACTTGCGATCTGGAATGAGAAGAATTGTTCATACCAAAGCTTCCAGAATATGTGATATTAGATGAAGAGAGTTCAGATTCTGATGGAAGTAAGGAAGAAAAATGATTAATGAAGAATTTCGTCAAAGCCATGGTTAGTGATGCAAAAATTAAAGAAGGATTATTTCTGGGCCCACAAAGTTTGAGGGACTATTAAATCTACCGAGGAGACTAACTTGGCACGCATGCAAAAATGTTAATTAGAGTCTTTTTGGAAATTGGAAGGCGAAAGATATTATCAAAAATCTCTTAAAAATGTGGATTGTACTATGACCTTAAACGTCAGAGTGATTTTAAAAGATTGACGATAGTTTAAATTTCCCGCCGTGAATTATTCAGAATTTGACGTGTTGAGTGTGACAATTATCATTATGTGTCAATGTCATGTGCGACATTTGTAATGGAAAATCTACTGGAGAATTCAATGCTTTCAATTTTGAAAGTGTCTATAAACCAGTTACATAATGATGAATTGAAAAGGGGACTATTTTCAACAAGATAGAACACCACATCAAGTAGTCAAGATCAGTGGCCATCACGGTTACTTGAACTAATCCCTTTCCTTGTTTATCTTTTTGGGTATTTCAAAAATAAAATTTACCAAAATCGACTTCACAACTTGGAAGAATTAAAAGCAATTATAGAGCAGGCACTGTAAATATGAATTATAAAAAAGATCTATTATCAATATTTTATCACCCACCGGCAATTCTATTTCATACGCCACTGGCAACGAATTCAAAACCACCAACCTAATAAAAATTTAGCAAGGCGGGAAACTCAAACTATCGTCAATCATTTAAAACCAGTTACACTTCCCGCACTTGTACCTATGTAGGTTTCTTTCCAGATATTCTTAGTGAGTGATGAGCGCGTGAGTGATGAACACTTTCATTAGGAGATTTTAGCTACGAAAAAGACTTATCAAGGCAAATGGAATCCTAATATCCTAGTCGATTTCTGTCAAAATGTTGGAATATTATGTAGTTAGGATTGTGTAAAATATTAAAACGTTTTAAACTATAAATGCTTTTTTCTCGAAAACCTTGCGTTGTATCATATTGAAATTCAGAAGAAAAAATACTATCAGAATCACATATTTTTCTTTTCGAGACAAAAAAAACGTTTCCTTTCTGTTAGTCGGTGTAATTTGGCAGCTACTTGTTTTTGTAATTATGTTGTTCGAAGAATTAAATTACCTCCTTCGTGTTAGTTTCATTTTTATTTAAAGCTACGTCAGCAATCATCATCTCTATCATATATTAAACAAAACCACCCACACTAGAGCGTCACAAACTGAGTAACTGCATACAAAATTCTCAATTTATATTTATTAATTAACAGACTGTACCATCTTTTTCAAAATAAATGCGAATCGAAACTCCACAAATTTTCAAATATTTATGCAATTGAAGCTGTATGTGCTGCATAGACAATAATTCAGAATTTTTCGTTAATAATTTTTAATTTAGTATTCTAGTGAGTGCAATTGCTTCTTATGTTTCCACGATTTACAAGAGATTCTCTGTAATTACAGCAATTTATATAAAAGTATGTTCTTAAGGACTTACCACTTGTTGCTGGGAATTTGAATTAAGATAATTTTTGCTTGCGATGGTTTTTGTTAAGAACAATTATAAACAAAGAATTATTAGCAATAACATTAAGATTGAATTGTGGAATAGTGAAAAAGTAATTTCAATCACCTGTTTAACCTGTTTATAGAGCAGAATAAATTTAAATTGGATTTAGCAATCGATATACCGATTACACAGCCAGACAAAAAAAAGTTCTAAAGTTTTTTGGATCGTTGAACTGATGGTCTTCGCTGATGAATATCTGAAATCACAAAATCAGAATGAAGTATTAGTGTTGGTTAGAGTTAGAGACAGCTAGAGTGTCTCCGTCGTCGTGTGATATTTGGCGGGCTTCATTGATTTTTGCGCGATGGCGCTTATCATCGAGTTCTTGAGCTTCCTCAAGAACTCGTTCAAGTCGCAGGACGCGGTTTTGTACCTGTACCAGTCAGAGGATGTGGGATAGAGTGGTGGTAGCTCAGGCTCGACTAGTGTAGGTTAGGATAGGACGGATGTGTGTGAATCGTTTTGGGACTGAGTTTGTGGTTACCCAGGATAGGATGCAGCTGGTGCACTCGACCAATCGCCCTGTTCCTGGTTCTACCTAGACAAAACTAATGTATTCCCATTTATCTAACATATCTTCGACGCCACCGTCATAGTTGGCATACCTTTCACTTTGGTAGTCACCGACTGCACTTGCCAAAGATGACAGCAAGTGAAGAAGGTGACCAAATTTTCTTCAATCTTGTTTCTGTTTTCGGTTGGAAATCACTTCTCTTTGGCAAATTTTTATGCTCTTTTTCTAAAGATTTCATTTATCATGCTTAATTAAATTCCAATACTTTCAAAAGATGGATAGGTCGACCAGAATGTCGTGGCAGTTATGACGCGTTCTACCACGGGATTCTGGTCGACATATAACGGATGTTATAAGGACTTCTATGCAACATAACTTTTGTAATAGAAACTATTATCGGTGATTTTTAGATATTTTATTGCAGGATATATTACACAATATATCAAACATTTTACCAATTTGTTATACACATGACCAAATGGTTCTATTCATTTATGGAATAAATATTTCGTTAAATGGTATCACGCCCAAAATCCGTGTTAATATTTTCAGTACTACGCGCTTAATACTATTCGAAATTGCTGGAGAGAATTCTTGATGCAGAGCTTCCCAATTTTCATTTAGAAACTTATTGGTTTGTTCTCCTATAAGTAAAATATTTTATAATTAATAATTGTTCGGTAGATAATAATCTTATCCAATCTATACGATATATATGTATATTGAAAATTTTACCTAAAAATGCATCTCCATTGAATAAATCTTTTAGTTGATATGCAGCACGTTTAACATTATACGATACCTTTGAGTTTATAAGACTCATATAATCTGTTTCATTTTTGTTCAGAAGTTCGTATTCTGTATAAAAACTAATGATAATGTCGCCTGAAAAATAATAAAAATATATTAATCGTTTTTCCAATCTAAAAAAATATTTCTTACCGAAACTAATTTCAGCTGGTCCACTTCCCCGAATTGGCAATATCAAGATCTTACCATTTACTAAATAGGTACCTATAAATTCTAATTTATCAAAGTAAATCTGAGCAGATATTGTTTTATTTGTTAGATCAATTTTAGCGTTCAAGATCTTTGCCTTTTCTAATCCTTTTATAGAGAGATTCTTGAAAGCTAATTCTAAATTCTCGGTGTTAACTAATTCAATTTCTTTTAAAAATAACGGAGATAAAACTGGTACTTTTAAATAATCGATACCTATAAGAAAAAATTGTAATAAGAAAGAATAATTAGGGGCACGGTTATAAGCATATTCGATATATTTATTTGATTGAATATTGCATCAGTTACCTTTAACCAATTCAGGAATAGCTTTCATTGCATTGTTTACGAAACATTGATTGATATTGGTATCATTTTTGGCACATGGTTCGATAAATTTTGCTAGAACAAATAAAATAGTATTGCTCAATTAAATACTAATCCTAATTTACTATTTAAGTTTTTTAATAATAGTGACAATAATTCCATTAGTAAATAAGCACTAGAAAACAATTACTATTAATTTTATTTTTATTATTTCTTAGAACATTGTTGTCTATGAACAATTTATTACCTCCATATACATATACTATCTTTGATGCATAAATAAAGATTGCAAGTTTTTGGGACTAAATAATATATGTACAGGTCGAATAAAAAATCTGTGTACAGAGCCCCTAAAACTTGAACTAAATGACAGTTCTTCTGAACAGCTGTGTTTACTTCATTTGTGTTTGTGCAGGACCTTGGAAGAGGCTGGATGCTGCGTACGGAAAATGCCCACATCGCAACACGATCTCTAAATGGTAAAGACCTCCAAATCCGGTAAATCCGAGATTGTTAAAAGCCAACACCGACTTTCTGGTGAGAAATTCTAAAACATCACTAGACCTACTTTCTGCTAAACTCAGCGACTCAAAAAGATGTCTACAACACATCATCAAAACGCATTTTCAGTTCAGAAAGGTCTTGGCGAAGTCAATGCCCAAGTTGCTGTCTAATGAGCAAACGAGGAAACGAGTTGATGATGCTCAATCGATTTTAGACGAGTATGATGCTGACTGGGAAGATTTATTGGACTGCTAACTGGGTCTACTACGAACCATTACAAATGTGAAATTCAGCTTCCGAATGGCGACTTCCTAGTCAGCCATCGCCAGAAGTCGAGCGTACCACAATGATATTCAAAAGATCATGGCCACTGTGTTCTGGAATAAAGATTGGATCGTACACATTGACTCAAATCTCAAATCGGGTAAATTTATCAACAAAACATACTACATGAACCTTCTTGATATGGTGAATGCCAAGATTCTGGCTAGGAAGCATCGTAAAGTCAAATTTCTACAAGACAATTGTTCAACTCATAAAGCAAACGTTCCACTCGAAAAGATCACTCAAGGAAATTTGACTCTCTTGAATTGCAGCTAATTTCTTATATTTTCTGTAGCATTTATTTTGTATTGTGTATTCTGACAATTCTTGCGACGTTGGCGTTTGTACAAACTAGTTAACAAAATACTGTCAAAATATGCAACTATTGTGTCAATAACATACTTAACTGTCAAATAGTAATCGCTTCTTTTGTTTAATATTTGGTCTTAAATTTGTCAAATCTACTACAAATGCATTCTTGTCTGTCCAGCTCGCATTAAGTATTTAATTGTGATGAATTCATAATTAGGCACTTTTTATAATTTACGTTCATAATGCAAACAATAATTCTTCTAATTAGGATTATTATTAAATTATGCTTTGGAGTCATAGTACCCAGAAATTCAATGTCAACTCGCCCGAGTTGGTATTCTCAGATTATTACTTATTTTGAAATTTGAAAAATGAAATGTTAAAACGCAAATTTATAAACGCTGACGACGTAGAAATACAAGTTAGTGGCTGTTTTGCCTTAAAAAAAATTAGCCTGGTTTTTTAGGGCCTTTAACATGTTCAAGTCACTACACACGGACTTGTCATTCAACCTGTAGATATGATTTGATGTTTGTTGTTATCAGTTTATAATATATTGTTTTTTATTAATAATCATAATTAAGTGTGTACAACGCCTTTAAGTATAATACATAAATAAATTACATAATCAAAATTTTACTGTTTAAACTAATAAATAAATAAAAAAATATTTTAATCGACTTTACTTGTGCAACAAATAAATCACGAGGCGTAGAAATAAACCTAACTAAAGTATTTATCT
The DNA here is from genome assembly GCA_023690525.1 of Holotrichia oblita. NCBI lineage: Eukaryota > Metazoa > Arthropoda > Insecta > Coleoptera > Scarabaeidae > Holotrichia > Holotrichia oblita. The sequence continues at coordinate 80,743,790 of CM043021.1, read as the reverse complement.
AATTAAAAATAATTTTTAAGGGTGTATATAAAAAAAACAGACAAAAATACTCACGTAATTTCTCAGATAACACCACATTAATAGCCACTATAATAATTAAGAATAAACTCATACTGGAATAAGTCATTTTCTATACATATAAATATGTAGATAGAAGAATTGTTAGAACCGATCACACTTTAACAAGAAAACTACTTGATTTTTTTCTCTAATTCTTCGTGTATTTATAAATGTATGTCTTACAAATTACTTGCAATTTCTTCATGTTCGTAACGCAATTGGATAATAATATGCATTATCAGGGTCACAGAAAAATTATTCAATGCCTTATATTCCTTTTACAAATGTAAATGTGTGTATTTAGATAATAAGAAAAGTAAATTGTATTCATAAATAAACAGGTTGATTCATGTTATTGGAAATCTACATTAATTTAATTAACACAAAGTCATATTTTCCTGTGAGTGTTTGAAATTTTCAAACAGTGTAAGTCGTTGATAAGTACGTATATTGGAACGTATTTTAACAAAGATGTATTGTTTTTCATAACGATGATACAAACTTTTGAAATAATTCTATTATAAAAAATGATTAAATTAACACCTTACCGAAATGTATTGCCACTTTAAATTATCGCAGACAAAAAACAACAGCTACAACATATAAGAAAAAAAGAGTAACGTTGCAATATCTCCTTGAAAAATTTTGAGCACCTTAATCTAACTTAGGTGAATACTCTAAGTTGAAAAATTTATATACACTATTAGACATAATTCACTGAAACATGTTTAGTCGGATAAGGTAGTGTTCTGTAAAGGTCTGTACCTACTATAAGACAGAATCGATGATTTAGGAAGCAGAAACAAACTGGCAACAATCATTTGTGATCTCTATCATCAGATGTTGGTCACTTTTTTATGATTAGAAAATATAAATATAAATGAAATAAAATATTCTAAAGAATTGGTGGATTCAAAAATCCAATAAAAGAGAGGATCACCACGTACGGAGAGAGCCCAGACTGGCTCTTTTTTGTAGAAAATGTCGTACTCTACAAAAAAACTCTTACAAATATTTTGATATTTTATCCTATTGTTGGTATCAGAGGTACCTTCTTTATAGAATACGAAATTTTCCATAAAAATATTGGGACAACACTGCTCTAGCTGTTATAGTTTCCGAGTTCTATTAACTAGAAAAGTTAGCTATATACCAGCGGTAATAGTAATACATTAACGAGTTTTTAGAATGAAGTAAATCAAGTTAGAGTAAAATGTTCGTTTTAGAGGAAGTCACATCAAATAGTAATGCATTAATGATAAACTAGATTCAGATACCGAAAGCCCTCAGATTTTGACTGCGTCAAAACCCGAAACCTCTCACAACACAGACCCGCACCGTAAAAGCCTTCTATATCACTTACAAGGAAACACAGGCAAGTGGTGGTAACCGATTTAAATGAAATTTGGTGGGTTTGTAGACTGATGCAGTGTAAGAACAACGGTAACTTCCACAGATGCTAAATTGCCCATTTTCGAGGGTGGGGCGCCCTAAAGCCAACCCTACCTTTCGATATTTCCTTTAATATTTCCAAAACTAAGTCCAAGACTAAGTCCAGATCATGAATGTTCCAAAATATATGATACCGATTCAAACCAATTTAAGTGCTGTCATGATGGGATTGTACGAAATAGTAATCCTTGCAAGTGTTTTAGTAGCCAGCTGGAAGGCATATTCATGAAGTGAAGGAATTCCCAGGTCTCGTTGGAGGTCAGAGTTGCGAATAAACCATGGCGCTACATTGATCATGTGCAAAATGCGATTTTGTTGGACTTCTAAGCTCTTGAGGTGGACCACGTGAGTCCGCCATAAATAAGTATTGGTCTAAGAAAGACGAAGTAGATCATAATTTTGATTTTTTTATTTAATTAATTCTATTTTATCTTGAAATGAGTTCCTGGGAATGGAAAAACACAATTGAATAACAATTTGTAGCAGTTGTCAAAAGTGTCAAAGTAACGTGTTGACAAGTCCGCTGTAGCGCCATCTTTAATGATTATATTAGCTGTTTTCGTTTGCTCCATAAGATTGATCCTAAAAACTTAGGAGGATTACGATTAAGGATTAAAAATAGCAATGTATAAGAACACAAAGAAGTTAGCTACGGATAAAGTGTATGGAGAGCCATCTATAACACGTTCAAATCCTGTCCATAACAAACTATGAAACATAACTTGGAATTGAACATAACATCTGAAACATAACCAAACATAAGTTATGCTAACTTGACGTGATCGCTGATTAATAATTCTCTATCCTTCAGCTACATAAACTTCAAAAATTCATTCCCAAAGGTTATGTTTATTAGTTACATCTATATCAAACGCCATATTTCCCTCTCTTAAAAATATGGGATTAAGCTAGGGTTACCATATTTCAGCCGGGCTAAAAGAGGACAAAACCATATTTCAGCCGGGCTAAAAGAGGACAATAAAAAACGAACTTTTGTCAACGTAATGTTTAGATATTTGTTTATTGACTACCTTATAATTTGTGTTTAATACAGGGTCGCTGATATGTATGGAAACGGTCGATTATTGGGTAAAATATACGAGATACCAGAAAAAATTAAATACAAAAGTTTTAGGGTTTTTAAATGCTTATTAGCTAAGAATAATTTCAAGTATACAGGATCGGTGGTAAAGTCGTGGCACGTCAAAGTTACATTTTTTTAAATGGAACCACCTGTATATTGTTAGATAATTCAATTCCTTCTTCAATTTTAAGTAAAAATGGTAATACACATAATGTACCTAAATCCAACCGTTTCCGAGTTATCGATCTTTGAAAATATTACTTAAATAAAATCTAGATACCTAAGTAGGCCATGACGCACCTTAAAAATGTCATAGCACCTTATAAAATATGACTGTAAACCTAAGTTTTACAATTACATACTTGTTTTTTTTCAATACAAGCGATACCTAGATTTTATATATACCGGACAAAAAATAACACTTCAAAATAGAACATGTCCGGTAAAAAGAGGACGAATGGTAACCCTAAATTAAGCGGATTGAATCCAAAATATTTTGTTTCAGAAGGGAAAGAGGAAAACTTATCACGATTAGTTTTTTTGGGTGGGGAGACGCAAAAGAACATACTAGGATCAAACGGCATCAAAAATACAGTATGATTAATCTTACGTGAGCAAAAGAAAACGCCTATTGTTAGGTATTTATTTTAAAAAATATCTATCAGTTGTATGTATGCTAAATTTCTTTAGGACAGACTGATTCAGACTTTGCCAACAAAGAAGGAGAGAGAGAGGGGATCATAGTTGCATTAGTTAAATTAAATCGGGTCGATGGCCGCAGTGGTTAGGCGGCTGACTATTGTTGTGAGAGGACGATAGGTGCCGGGGTTCAATTATCTGGAGGGACGGTGACATTTTTTCAGAGAGTTTAATCCCGGATCGACTTGCCATTCGCTGTTGGGAGCAAAGTGATTAACAGCGCGGCATCATAAAAGGCGATATGATGCTGTCACAAAGCCATTTAAACACAACTTACACACACTAAAACTACACCGCAAGAGTTGCAGTGATAGCCAGACAAATAATACAGCTTACGGAGTCACTGCAACTAAGCACCCACCACACATTAAAAAAAAAACATCTAAAATAACTGCATCTTTATCAAATAAGTTAAAAAAATAAACAACAATTAAAAAAAAACTCATTCCCTAATGAAAATTAATGAAAATTTCCGTCTATTTAAAATGTTCAGATCATATTATTAATTTTCTTATAACTGAAAAACTAAAATGTAGCTCCAGACACAACATCTTATCCTACTGTTTCAATTGAACAATGAGCAAATGCGTATGGGAAACTATTTCTTATTTTCATTTCGATTGATTAGATTAGAGTCCCCCCAGGTGGAGTTTTCAAAAAAACACTTCAAATGCGTGCAAACCTACAACACACAACCTACACACTACATTTTTCTGAAATAAATTATGTAAGTGGCAGCAACACACGTTTAGAACACTTGCCGATATCATGTCATTAAGATATTATATGATGTTATTACAATAACATAATCTTTTTCGTTTTTCTTTAAATTGTTGCAACAGATTATCTGAAAGCCATCTAAAAAATATATTTAAAGAATGCATTTCTTTAGACGATAAGGGGATTTTTAATTTTTCTGAATTAGTGCTAAATAAATGCCGATGCCTGTTAATGCTTACAGCAGATAGTCTGTTTGGTTACTTAGTGAAAGGAGGTATTGTTTGTGTTTTTGCCAGTATGACTATTAATTGTAAGTTTAAAAAATATTTTGTTCGATTAGAATTACTTAGACCAATTTGCTACATTTAACACATAAGTATGTAAATTTCAAATTTGAATTGCAAAATTCCTAACCTACATAATTGTGGATATTAGAAACATTTGTCGGCATAATAATATTGAATTTCTGGGTACCATGACTCCAAAGCATAATTTAATAATAATCCTAATTAGCAGTACTATTGTTTGCATTATGAACGTAAATTATAAAACGTGCCCAATTATGAATCGATCACAATTAAATGCGACTTAATGCGAGCTGCACAGACAAAAGTGCATTTGTAGTAGATTTGACAAATTTGAGATCAAATAACAAACAAAAGAAGCGATTACTATTTGACAGTTAAGTATGTTATTGACACAGTAGTTGCGTATTTTGACAGTATTTTGTTAACCAGTTTGTACAAACGCCAACGTCGCAAGAATTGTCAGAATACACAATACAAAATAAATGTTACAGAAGATATAAAGAAATCAGCTGCAATTCAAGAGAGTCAAATTTCCTTGAGTGATCTTTTCGAGTGTAACGTTTGCTGTATATGCTTGAATAGAAATTTGACATTACGATGCTTCCTAGCCAGAATCTTGGCAATCACCACATCAAAAAGGTTTATGAACTATGTTTTGTTGATAGATTTACCCGATTTGAGATTTAAGTCAATGTGGACGATCCAATCTTTATTCCAGAACACAGTAGCCATGATCTTTTTAAATGTCATTTTGGTACGCACGACTTCTGGCGATGGCTGAGTAGGAAGTCGCCATTTGGAAGCTGAATTTCAGATTTGTAGTGGTTCGTAGTAAATCATCCCATTCAGCATCATACTCGTCTAAAATCGATTGAGCATCATCAACTTGTTTCTTCATTTGCTCATTAGACAGGAATTTTGAGCACTCACTTTGCCAAAACTTTTCTGAACTGAAGACGCGTTTTGATAATGTGCTGTGGGCATGCTTTTGGCTCGCTGAGTTCACCAGGTTCAGTAGGTCCAGTAATGTTTTATTCTTCACCAGACAGTCGATGATGGCTTTTAACAATCTCGGATTAACCAGATTTGGAGATCGTTATCAGTTAGAGATCGTGTTGCGATGTAGGCATTCACTGCCGTATGCAGCATCCAGCCTCTTCCTGGTCCTGCACAAACACAAATGAAGTAAACAAAGCTGTTCAAGGGAACTGTCATTTAGTTCAATTTTTTTCCGCAAGGGACTCTGCATACAGACTTGTCATTCAACCTGTATTACGTTGAGAATTATATTGTCCTGTTATAAAAAGGATTTGATTTTAATTAATTCCTTAATACATTTTACTAAGAAAGATTACAATAATACCCAAGATATTTTTAATATCAAATCTAGAAGTTTTGTTAAAACCAAACCTACATCAAACTTCATTTCAAACTTGGAAATATTAAAATAACAATTAAAATAATCTTTGAAGTTAGATTTATTAAAAGAAAAATATTTCTTTCAAGGTTAAGTGTGTTACTATGTTAAACAATAATATTGTAACACTTGAATGATTTACAACATGTTTGTCATAATTATCTATGTTGTTGATATTATTATGGATTTGTAATGCAATCGATATAACGATTAAGATATGATATAATGTGGCAATACTTAAAAAACTGCTTCATAAAATGACTCATTGTTATTGTACATTATTAGTTTTACACTATTTTTATGACTACCAAATAGTGTAGATAAATGTTATCTATTACGACATACATTTGCTGGTGGGAACTTTGAAGTAAGGTAATAATTTTAATAATAATTATAGACTGAGTGGGTGACTTAAATCGCTTGTTTATATTTAAAAAAAATACTAACAAATAAATAAAAGGATGCCGATACTAACGCAGAATCTAATAGAACAACTCAAATAGTTTTAGCAGATGTTGAAGAACCAAATCAAGGTGACAACATAATAAGAACAAAGAACCCGGACATCACACCAAATCCAGCCGGTTTTGGCCATGAACTTTATACCCGTATGAAAGAGTATGGAGATTCAGAAGCGCAGGTAATTTATCCAAAGATATCTCATCACCAATTCACTCTTTTCTTTAATCGTCTTTATTACTAATAGGTTGATGCAGAAACTGGCAAGAGTGAAACGTTCAAGGAATTGTTACAAAGATGCGTTAGGGTAGCTTTACAACTTAAGAAACGCGGTGTAACATCAGAAGATGTGGTAGCACCAGCTACTGGCAATCATTTAAACACTGCTGTTGCTGTTGTAGCTCCATTGCTTATAGGAGCTAAAGTTGCGTGTATTGACGGTTCTAGTACCCCCGCAGATATATTGTCCATGATTAATGTAGTTAAACCTAAAGTTATACTTGGTTGCAAAGAATATGAAGACAAATTGGAAGCAGCTATAAAAGATGGAAATTCTGAAACGGAACTTGTAATCTTCGGCGAAACAGAGACGAATACACAGTTTGAAGATTTATTAAAACCAATTTCGCAAGATGAGGAAGATCATTTTGAACCATATGAAACTAATGACCTCAATAATACGGCCGTAATAATCTTCAGCAGTGGTTCTACCGGTGCCCCTAAAGGCATATGTATGAGTCATTATTCGATACTTTGCCAGATAGGCTCGTATGTGTAAGTAACCCTTAACAATTTAAAAAAAAACTTATTCATTTTGATAAATTTATTTTTACAGGCAATTTAAGAAAGCCCAACCGGTAGGATACACCATCTTATTTTCGGGCATCCATTGGGTAACCGGACAAATGATTTTGGGAAGTAGTCTTCTAGCCGGACATCCTAGATTGATTTGTGATAAGTTTACCGAAGAAAAATGTTGGAGATATTTAGTGAAATATAACGTATAAGTGTTAAATCTGTCAAGTGAGGGGATATTTATTTTATTATTTTTCAGGTAATGTCACTATTTATGATAGCCCCGCATGCTATAGCGCTTATGAAGTATGGTAACCCAAACAAATGTGAAACTCCAAATTTACGCGTAATTGCCATATTTGGTGCGAAAGCCAGTCAAAAGAACATGGCCGCTTTACGAGCACATTTCTACAATCCTGTACTTACCATGAATCTGTACGGTGTATCTGAGGTTTTCGGATTGGTATTCTCATACAAAGATATCAGTGCTTTTATGAAGAAACCTGAAACAGTTGGTTTACCTGCTCGTGGATTTCAGTACAAGGTATATATAGAGAATAATGCTGAAAATAATAACTTCTACTTCACTCAGAATATTTACAAAATATCCTTATGCTTCAGATTGTGAATCCTGAAACTGGAAAAATTTGCGGACCAAACGAGACCGGTGAACTCCACTTAAAATCGAAATTTTACATGACAGGATATCACAATCAAGATTCCTCCATGCATTTCGACCAGGATGGCTTCTTCAAAACCGGTGATATGGGTTATTACGACGAAGACCATTGCTTCTTCCTAATTGACCGCGTAAAAGAAACGTTTAAATACTGCAACTATTGGGTATCTCCTACATTATTGGAAAGTATCCTGTTGGAACATCCAGCCGTTAAAGAAGCTTGCGTTATCGGAATACCTTGCGACGTCGGAGCTATCGCAACAGCCGTAGTAACGAAATCGAATTCTAGCGAAGATGTTGACGAACAAGAATTGGTGAAATTCGTAAATGAACGAGTTGGGGAAACTAGTAAATTACGCGGTGGAATTATCTTCGTTGAAGAAGGTGGAATTCCATACACGTCAACGGGAAAGGTTAGACGGTTTATGTTGAGGAATCAAATTATGGATGATCTTGAAGGTATTGATATGAATATTTATATTAATTAATGCTATATTGTTCTAGTTTTTTTTTATATGTACTTTTGATAATTTTAATAAAGTAGTTACTAAAAATATTTATAGTAATTTTCTTATCCCTAGTAGGTATATTACTGATTAATTTACTGTATTATTTATTGTTTTATGAGTAAACGTTATCGTTTTATGCGTTATGTGATAATTGATAATAAATTTGGTGCAGTTTCGTCGAAAATAAATACATATAAAAATAACCAATGCTTTGCCAGATGAATAAAAAAAACTGTTATTCAAAGAAAAACAAAGTTGCAAGGATTAGTTTACAGATTTTAACCGATAGAGTTTATCTTCTGCTGCAATGTCAACCGAATGTAAGTAATTTTGTTACATCAAACAATATTTATCTCTTTTCTTCTCGTTATTATGTTTAACTAACGATACAATATTACCATTAATTTTAAACTTATACACCTGAATCCATTAACAATATATTATTTTTGTTTTTGATTGAATTGAAATGTCTTTTATACTCTTTACTTAAAATGTCTATTCTTCTCTACTTTAGTATTTGAATATTGTCCTAGAAGTATCTTTGTTTCGTTGTTCTGAACTGAAACAGTATTCAATTGAACGACTTTCTACATAAGCTTGCTTTCACTTACAGCAATTCAGACAAGTATATTTTACTAAAACAAATTTCACCCAGATTTTCACTTATCGAACCGCCAGCATTTCCCGAAATAATATCACTTTTAGAAATTTTATTTTCTAGATCCTCAAGTTTAACAGATTTTGAAGACAAAACATTTATTTTCTTGTTTGTTTTTGGTTTTAAATAATGTTTAGATGCTTGATATTACAGTAGATCGTCGATTATCCGAACTAATTGGAAACAAGAGTAGTTCGGATAAATGATTTTTTCGGATAATCGATCTGATAGAAACATAATAAAAAAAAGTACATATACAGGGTGATTGGTGAGAATGGCCTATTAAAAGTATTATACAAACGGATCGGAATTTTAAAACAAAATTTTGTAGTTGGATATGGTTGAATATGAACTATCACCTGAAAATATTTTTGAATAAATATCACTTCCGGTTAACCGGAAATGGGCATCAACTTCGATCTTTTAAATAGCATGCTATAAAATAAATTTCAAATTCAGCTTCTATGATAAATTTTACACATATTTCATGTATCATACCCTATACCTAAATACCATTCCTTCTGAGTTATTCGCAATTAAAGAAAAAAAGTGACAGATACCGATCTTACTTTATAGTGATATTACTTCACGTAGGAGTAAATGAGGCGAATGAAATTTTGCATACGCGCAGCTGATATTATGTAGTTATACAGCATTTGAAGTTTTTTTCTGTAACATTATACAGGGTGTATAAAAACTTAGTTGTTTATAAATAAGTTCAATCGGCGGAAAGTACATTTTCTTAAATGGAAAGGTATATATTTTATTAGATATTATGATTCTACAAAATATTCTCTTTGAATCCGTATTAGGTGTTCCTATACCTAAAATGTAAGGTTAATAAGTTATAACGATTTAATTAACCTCCGTACGTAAAATGCTCAAATATGTCAATTTACAGAAGCAAGTGTGCTTGGCTCATTTGTTTTACATACTTACTTGCTACTTATTTTGACGTCTGTCATTTTGTTAATCGTATTTTCGAAAATTCTTCCCATTGAATTATAGGAATAAGGGATCCTTTACGCAAATAACACCAGATGATTAGCAAGAATTATTGGAATACGTCTCCGAATATAGAATGCCTCAATAGAAATGGTTGCCATGTCGAACCATTTAGATAACTTATTTATTTGCGTTATTATTATTGTTGTTCTTATAATTTTTCTACTGTCTACTATCTTTTATATTATCTTTTTTACTCCTATTTTTTTAATGTTACCTAATTTGTTATCACTAATTATTTAGACCTTTGATGTAGATTTACTTTATGTTGATTATTCAAATACCAATTGTTGGGAGTATCTAGGAGAATTCTTAGATAATCTAAATTTGTTACTGATATTGTTACACGTTGGGTTTTACTTTACACTTTGGATTTTACTTTCATTTTAGATACACAAAATACTCTTCAATCAACTAATATTTCATTGAGTAAAAAAACGTTCAACAAAATATTTTCTTTTGGACACACTACTTCAACTGTTTTTTAAATATCTGCCTTCTTAAATAATTATAACTGTTATTATTACTTAACAGGTATTGTTCTTTCACCATTGTTCTACGAACATATCGGTCGCTAAAACTTTTTTATATCTTAAAAATTCTTAGAAATTTTTGCTGATCATTGCTTCTAAATGTCAGTAGGTATCTTTCACTAAACGTTTGATACGCTTATTTCACTATTTCATTACATTCACTTTGCATAATAAATAAATTCATGATTACCTGATTTGGTCTATTCTCAATGCTAATTCTAACACAATATACTGAGAAAAATGTATTGCACAGAAACGAAAACAATGTTGTTACAGAGGTAAAATAAAAATTGTAAAAAAATACTAAGATAACAATATGTTTTGTAACAAATAAAATAATTTTTTGTTGTTGTAAAGTAAATACTCGCATTGTTTACCCTAATTATTGTACTGGTGCAGATCTATTTCCCACAGTGTACGCGAGAAGAACTAACTAAAATGACAGACGTCAAAATAAGTGGCAAGTAAGAATGTCAAACAAATGAGCTAAGCACACTTGCTTCTGTAAATTGACATATTTGAGCATTTTAGGTACGGAGGTTAATTAAATCGTTATAACTTATTAACCTTACATTTTAGGTATAGGAACACCTAATACGGATTCAAAGAGAATATTTTGTAGAATGATAATGTCTAATAAAATATATAACTTTCCATTTAAGAAAATGTACTTTCCGCGGATTGAACTTATTAATAAGCAACTAAGTTTTTAAACACCCTGTATAATGTTACAGAAAAAAACTTCGAATGCTGTATAACTACATAATATCAGCTGTGCGTATGCAAAATTTCAATCGCCTCATTTACTCCTACGTGAAGTAATATTACTATAAAGTAAGATCGGTATCTGTCACTTTTTTTCTTTAATTACGAATAACTCAGAAGGAATGGTATTTAGGTATAGGGTATGATACATGAAACATGTGTAAAATTTATCATAGAAGCTGAATTTGTAATTTATTTTATAGCATGCTATTTAAAAAATCGAAGTTGATGCCCACTTCCGGTTAACCGGAAGTGATATTTATTCAAAAATATTTTCAGGTGATAGTTCATATTCAACCATATCCAACTGCAAAATTTTGTTTTCAAATCCCTATCCGTTTGTATAATACTTTTAATAGGCCATTCTCACCAATCACCCTATAGGGTCATTCACGGAACTGGTTCGTTAGAACTTTTTGATGTTCTTGAAATTCAACATTTCTGAAAACTTTACTTTTAGAAACTGATATTATCTGGACTCATCAGCAAAATTATTTGCGCCATTGTACCACTTCCGGTTTATCGGAAGTTGACGTCAACTTTCTTAATTTAAATAGTATGGTATATTTTTCATGAGTCTTTTGCTTTGGGTATACAATTCTGCATCAAAACTTATTAAGCCACTCTATGTCAAAAATCAGCCGTTTTTGAGTTATTCAACTTTTTTCAAATATAGGGCCAATTACAACGTTATGTTCAAAATTCTGTATTTCTGAAGGCATTGCAGCTAAAGACCTCATATTTGGCATTTTATTAGCCGAAATAGTATACATCAAATTCACATCTTAAAATTTATCATAATTTATACAGGGTCGTCCAAAATTAACGTACATGTCAACCAACTTTACAACAATAAAAGTCACTTTTTTAATGGAATATCCTATAAATATTATTGCATTTTTGAATACACTTAATAATTCTCTATCATTGATTATTAGACAATTAGTCCGGTTTTCGAGTTAAATTTCTTGATAAAGTCCGCTATTTTTTAGTGCATTTAAAATCTTAGTAATCCTTGAATGTCAAAATAATTAATATTGCATTTGTACTATAAATACACATAGATTATATCTGTCAAGCAAAATAACAAATTAAATACATTACAGAAAAAAACTGCATTTTAGATTTATTTTCCATTCATGGAAAATGTAATAGGATTATGAATAGTACATGTACAGTATTTGACGACAGATATCCAAATTTTTGCAAAGTGATCTAAAACAATATCATTACAAAAACTCAAACAAGAAAATTAAACAAAATAGCGTTGCAAAAGACAAAATTCAATATGATCAGATCACGATGACATATAAAACACACTTAACTTAATCCTTTCCAAAGCTCTTTTGTTCGAGATTCTTTTCTATCTTCTTGTATTGATATTTTTTAAGCCATTTTGCATAAATGTACTTTAAAATTTGAAAGCCAGGATCGTTGCTATCAATATTGAACTACAATTGTGCATCTTCATTGCCGCAATTATCGAATCCCGAAGTGTTTGTAAAAGCTCCACAATTCATTCACGCCTCATTCCACTTCTTCATTAACATCTATACCTCCTAATACGTTTTTTCAAGCATTTTGAATATTCTCCTTGTGTCAAACTGTTCCAAGCATCGGCAATTATGTAGGCACAGTCTTTAAGATTGAGTTTTTTTGTAAATGCAACTACATCTTCTTCATCTTCAGCCAACTGCAAACGCCCTAAGACTTGTTTTATTTTGAGCTTTTCTATAATCTCTTGACCCATCGGCTGCACAAGCGCTGTAACATTAGGTGGCAAATGAAGGACCTTAAAATGTTCATCCACTGAATTTAATTTATCCAATGCAGGATGCGAAACGGCGTTATCTAGAAGGAGAAGTACTTTATCCGTTTTATTTCATTTTTCTTTAAATTTCTTTACTTCTGGAATAAACTCTGCTGTACCTATAGCAGTCTATAAAAACCTCATTCATTCATCCAAGTTTTGTAGCATACTGGAAGACATGTCGCATTCCTTAAACATCGGTTAGTTTTTTGCTTTTTTAATTATCAGCAACGATAGAGAGCGAGTTCCCGTATTTAAGAGGCAGTGACTGGGCATCACATTTGCCTCCGGATGATCGACGTTCCGGTTAATCGACGTTTGGATAATCGACGCTCTACTGTATTTCCGTAAAGCATAATCATCCAAGGCTTGTATTCTATAAATGTTTTACAGTACAGAATGTCGATTTAGTAAATAAATTCTATAAGCCTTAAAACCAGTTTTTTCAAGAGTTTCTCCCAGTAATTATGGGAATACTGGTTTTGCAATTACTCCCTATATGAGTGCCATGAGATGGTTAAAATACATATTCATTTTAATTTTTAACAGAAAAATGACTTGCCAAGTTATCTTCAATTACAATTGTTTTCCCTTGAAGCTGCTTTAAATAAGAAAAGACGATTTTGAAAATCCAAAATCCTCACAGATGTCACCTTCAAACCAGCTTGTTTTAGAACAGTTGTAATAAAGTGCAACAGGACCTTCCTTACACGCAATTTCATTCTCTGATATTTATGACGCATTGCTCTAAATTATCCGAACTGGTAATTTTGAGGTGACCCGTGACTTTGATAACCATTGTTCCAAAATATCTATCAGATTTGATTCGTTGACATTTAACACTATCTGGTTCCGCTTCTTCGAGATTTATCTCTAAATGATCGAAATATTCATTTATGTCTACCTTATTTATCTCGCTCCTGTACCTCTTAATGTTTTGTGCGTCGTTTAGCAAGTTCAAGAAATTTTGCAACCATTTCGACAACGATAATTTTGGATTAGTTCTAAGATTTTGATCTTTGTTATGAAAGGTATCTCACTCGGTGAGGGTTGTGATTACTTTAATAATGTTGAGTAAAACCTAAATGAGATTAAGTTATAGCATAGTTCTATTAAAGCGGTTTCAGGAAAGATTCAGGATTTTCAATTTCTTCTCTTCAATTCTTGTCAGAGTTATTTTTTTGAAAGAACCGTGAAACCAAAACAACAACATGAAGAATACCTATTTTACAAAATATATCTATTGTTCTTTACCATTATGAATCTAATAATGATATTATAGTGTGACGCTTTAATTTGACAAGTTTGTAGAGATGACACCAGGTGCCATGTACAAATAATAATGCCCTGTTGTTTCAAGCGTTTCTCTGTGTGTTCGAGCAACCCTATTAATTAACAGTACATGCAACAGTCGAAAGAATAAGTGTCAAGCAGCATAAATCTCAAAAAATGTCAAAAAATATATCAAACAAATGTCAAAGTTATTATTAGAAACGTTAGAAACACTTCTTTTTAGAAGTTTCATACCTGTTTTTTGAAGGTGACCTTGAATAAGTAAAATAGCCAATAACTCATTAATGATGTAAAACTAAGATAATTTACTTTCCCTATCAATCCACTGGTGTGTTAGTTTTACCTATATTGATTTCACCTTTTTGACATTTCTAATTTGACATTTCTTTTCCACTATCACCATAACCTGGATGCTAGTGTGTCACATCTGAAATAAAGTGACATTGAAAAATACCTATCTTGACATCGAGAAATGTCAAATTAAATTAAGAAATAAAGCAATAATGCATAAAAAGGAAAAATAAATATCTTTCGTCAGTTTCAAATGTCAAACTGTTTCACTCAAAAATACATATTATTCAATAATAATACAGTTTCAAGCTCTGCAATTAGAAAATATTTTTGACGGTTGTCAAAAATATTGTTTTATCAATTTTGACAGTTGTCATTGTTGAAACATTTGTGGTAGTTGTTAATTTTCGTAAAATGTTATTTGCATTGGACCGTTTTACACATTGAAACTAAATAAACGTTTTTTTTTCAATTTTTTCTTTTATTATATACCTGTAATTTGACAGTTACAAGTAGTAAAATACTTCTGATAGCTGTTTCAAGCTATAAAAGCAATAATTTTTAACATTTTGACATTTGTAACTGTCAAAATATTTCTAATAGCTATCAAACGATAAAAACTATATTTTTGACAGATGTCTATTTATAAAATTTTAGTTAGTTTTACACTTTCGATAGTTATATACCAAGAGCTAACTTTTAATGTGATGATGCTCTTTATATGAGTAAAAGAAGGATGAAAATATGATTTCTATGAGTTAACAAAGTCAAGAAATACGCATGCTATTCTGCTGGACAATTGTGTGTTGTATGCTATCGCTGTCTAACGGCAGGTATCTACCATTGTTCTTTATCCTTGTCTAACTACAAGAAAATGCTATCGTCACATCAATTCAACGAAGCCCTCTCAATCATACTACTGCGAGGTGAGGGGACGAATCGTGCGCCTGTATGCAGTGGGCCAGAATGCAATCCACAGATTGCAAATAATATCCCGGTATAATATTTTGATAACATGATTCTGATAGGTATTAGTTAACGTTTAAGTATCTAACTGTTAACCTTCTGACGAAATCTCACTAACCGAATAATCAAAATTATAAATATTTATAATCAATATTATACATATCATTTGTATAGTCGTTGTCCATTGAAATTTTATTTGACATAAATAAATAATTTCACAGGTACATAATGATTTTGGTTCAAGGAATTCATAATAAATTTATAAAAAATATTTACCTATCTATCTAGAACTTTTAGTTTAAATATTTAACTTAAATTAATAAATCCTAAACGAAAATATTTTATCTCGTTTTATTGAAAAAATTCTATTTATATAAATTGAAGGATTAAAGTAGGGTTTTTTTGGTATTATTGCTACTTATCGCAGACATAATCCTCAGCGATGTGATTACTATAGTTTTATAATATTATTTCACCTGAAATGGATAAGAAATAAACATTAGGTGACAAGGCATTGCAAAGTATCGTTGTTGGAATATTCATATACGAAAATGGTTGAAACTTGTAAGTATATTTTAAGATTAATTATAACTATTTATTAACATAATTTTAATTCTTAATTAAATTAATTTATCTTCCTAGCGAATGTAGAACTACCTGACCAAGGTGATAATATCATAAGAACTAAAGATTTAGAAGTACAAGTCAACTCCAAAGGCCTCGGTCATGAGATTTTTGCCCAAATGAAAAAACATGCAGACGCCGTTGCTCAAGTGAGTTTAAATTATTTCGATTTAATCCTTTTAGGTAATTTTACTTTCTTGACAATACAGATCTGGGCTGCGTGTGAAGAATCGGACACCTTCGAATTATTACTTGAAAGAAGTGTGCGACTTGCGTTACATTTGCAACAACGCGGTGTTACCTCGAAAGATATCTTATCGCCTTGCGCAACAAATGATTTGAATGCAATAGTCACTATGGTGGCGCCACTCCTCCTCGGCGCTAAAATTGCTTGTATGGATCCTTGCTTAGGCGAAAATGATATCGGAGAAATGCTGCAACTAACCAAATCTAAAGTTATATTTATATATAAAGAGCATGAGGAAAAATTCGGAAAAATTGTTGATGATTTAAATCTTGAAGTAGAAATAGTTGTGTTCGGTGAAACACGAAAACATACGCCCTTTAAGGAATTTCTGAAACCCTTCCCGAAAGATGACGAGCAGAATTTTGTACCTTTCGATGTTAGAAATCTGAATGATGATGCTCTCATTGTGTTTAGCGGTGGGTTATCTGGAGTACCGAAAGGAATGTGTTTTAGTCATGAATGTGTACTTTCCCAGTTGAAGAGATTAGCGTAAGTATAACAAAAATCAATGAAATTCAACTTGACCATGTTGTTGCGTTATTTTAAGTTTAAATCAATCAAAATTAGATTATGATAAATTACAGATTATATTATTTTAATGAGAGGTAATTGCATTTTTTGTACAACAAAAGAACAGATTTTTAACTGTATAACTATGCAACTGCAATCTAAAAAGGGTTTTTTTTTACAGGGGTACTGGTCGCAAAAGTACAAACTTCATTTTATATTCAAGTCTTGCTTGGACTTCAACGCAATTGACCATATTGACCAGTCTAATTTCTGGTAGCTGTAGATTGATTGCATCCGAATTTGATCCAGCACAGACATGGAAATATCTATTGAAATACGATGTAAGTATTACTAACACTTTCTGTCTTCTAAACAGTTTTAATTTGTATTTAATTATAGATCAAAAATTTGATTCTTCCGCCAAATTACGCGCTGCAATTTTTAAGATATGGCAACCCTGATAATATAGAAATTCCAAACCTTAAATTATTTAATATAACAGGTGGGAAACTAAATCTTGACCAGATAAACGGCTTACATGCTCTTTTTACACATCCCGTTTTGATTATTTCACCTTACAAGCTATCTGAAGTATACGGCCCTATTTTCTCCTACGATAACGTTGACGTCTTGAAGAAAAAACCAGGTTCGTCAGGGTCACCAATTGCTGGATTCGAATACAAAGTAAGATTGTCCCGTTAAAATTATTTTTTTTAGTTTAACTTTAACTTCTCAATTTAGATCGTAAATCCTGTTACTGGAACAATTTGCGGTCCAAACGAAAAGGGTGAACTCTGCTTAAAATCCAAATATTGCATATCCGGTTACTATAATAATGATGCAACTTCGAATATCTTTGATGAGGATGGTTTTTTTAAAACTGGAGATGTAGCTTACTATGATGATGATCATTACTTTTATATTGTCGATGCAATCAACGACATCTTTAGATACGAATCGATTGAAATACCATCTTCGTTACTAGAATCCATCTTATATGAACATCCATCTGTCAAAATAGCGGCAATTATCGCTATTCATTCCGGCGATGAAGATATTGCGATGGCTGTAGTTGTTAAGCACGATTCAGAATCGGCTAACGATGTTACCGAACAAGATTTGATCGACTTTTTCAATGATAAAGTCAACAATTTGCACAAAATTCGCGGAGGTATATTGTTCGTAAAAGAATCGGTGATACCGTATACAGTAACTGGGAGGATTAGAAAATTTTTATTGTGCAAAACAATGCTGGAAGATTTGGATGGTGTTGATTTAAGTATTAATATTATGTGAATGTTCGTTTATACAACAGTTATATGCTTATTTGTTATACTTTTATTAATGTTGTAGTTTATTTATTTTGAAATAAATTCCAAATGTTTCAAATGTTTTCTCTTAATCTAGTTAACTATCTCCTTACAAGATGCAAAACGTCAAAATTACTATTGTCCAGGACAGAACTCGTTATTTCTTTCTCGAGTTCTGAGAATTTCTATTGAGTTTAATTTAGTTTTGTTAAATCTGACACAGCCTTACTGTTTTTTTGTAAAGTGACACAGCTGCATCGAAAGACGTCATGATGAGATTTTTTTGAATTAATGCTGATGCTAGATGAAGAAACATAAAAATTAAAAAATCAGTTTTGCATAACTGATCTAAAAAATTAATAAAAACAAAGAAATTGTATCTGGAGGACTTGACACGCGAATCGTCACAGAGTGTCGAAAACTTAGTAGTAAACTTTTCAAATTTTAAACCACTTCATTTTTCTTACTTTCATTTGAAACACCTTGTATATTTCTATGCCATTCGATGTGAAAATGGCAATAACATTATCAAGAGAACACAAAATAAAGAAACACATCTAATTAAGTAATATTCAATAACAAATTAACAAATAACACATGTTACATATTACACTGCACATAGGCACTAACTAAAATATAGTTTGTAAGACCTTATCGATTGAGTAATACGACTCATTTAGTAACAATTCTATTATCTTTTCTTTGAAGTGCTTTCAATTTAATTAAATTAATTGTTTAATTGTTTTAAAGCATCATAATTAATACATAGATGTTCTTGCCTTATTTATTGGCTGAAAGATTATCACTATTTCATTTTTATTCCGTGTATTGGATAATAGGCGGACTGTTCTAATTAATGTAAACTGGATATCTTTCGATATATCGTGGATACCTACAGGGTAACTGGTAATGAAACGGTCATACTTTACAGCGTCTTGGCAAAGATTATTTGCAATAGATATAGTTCAATTTGCCTTATCCAAAAGTCACCCGTTTTCGAGATATTGTGTTTTTTTTATTTTTTTCGAAGTTCACTACTTACCCTCACTCAAACTTAAAATTTACGAAAATAATGGAACTTTTACTGAATTTTTCAGTTTGTCTGGCTAGAGGACATCTCAACACATATTATTTATCGGTAGAATTCCGTTAAACACTTAAAAGAATTAAAACTTCCGCTTTTGATGAAACTGTAGACACAAGGTACTTTCTATTTAACACTGATCAATGAACAAAACCGGTTCTGTTTTCCAAGTATTTAACGTAATTGTCACCGATAAATAGTGTGTGTTGAGATGTCCTCTAGCCAGACAAAGTGAGTAATTGAGAAAAAATTCCATTATTTTCGTAAATTTTAAATTTGAATGCCTCAATGAATTTTTGGTATCCGAACGAATTCAGTGGCACTTTATACCACCCCGATCACCACATTTCGGAGGTAAAAGGCCGGAATAAAATCCATAAAAATATCATTTAAAAAGAGTAGTTCGAAATTCAGTTCTAACATATCAAGAAATGTTGACGATGCTCATTCAAATTGAAGCTATTTTAAACTCTCCCCCTTTATGTCCATTATCACCTGATTCCAATGAGCCGGCATAATGCCCGGCAGTAGTGAACTTCGAAAAAAACTAAATCTCTAAAACGGGTAACTTTTGGATAAGGCAAATTGGATGATATTTTAATTCAGCGTTCACTCACATAAGATAATGTATTTTCAATAAGTGTTAAAAGTAATATTATATTTAACATTAGCTAAAATTTCCCAAGTAAATACTTTATAATACCACACAATAATAACTTCCTTTATTCTATGGAAGCATAACGAATAAATTAGATAAGAGCTCAGATTAATTACATGACATAAAAGGAATATCCACAGGTTATTTATTACGGATGTCTTATGGATATCCATAAGATTTCCTGTTATCTAGAAACGTATCCTTCTCTAGAAACGCACCTTTATAAACTGTTGCACTACTCACTTTAATAACTAAAAACGATGTTGGTTTTTTAAAACAATTTATTGACATAACATATTCTGTAATTACAATTAAGTACACCCCTTAAAAGTATTGAAGGTTCAACAAGTATTTGTCTCATAACAATCAAATACTAGAATTTATGTTCGATACATCTTCCGTTCTCTTGGAGGCACAACAAAAACGAATATAAAATAATCTTGCTGCTCTTTGTAATAGATGAGGTATAATATTTCAAAATGCGTTTAGGATTCTTTGCTGTAATAACAAATCCAAAATAATTAAGTCCACTTATTTGGTACTCCGTGTTGAAATAATTTTTGACTTGTTTTAAATAATGTGCTAGAACATGTAATAGAGAACCCTTTAATGTCTTCCTACTTATAGAAAACCTCATCTTCATACTCTAGCTATTTCCCAACTGTTTTTGTACTTTTTCATTATAATAATAGTGCCCCATTTTTCATCAAGAGAAGTAATATATCCTGGATATACATATACAGCTTTCATACACAAACTACAACATAGGAGCCTATTTGCTTAATTAGTAATGAAAAAAAAAAGCTTAACAGGTCGATAACCGCAGTGGTTAGGGGACTGACTATCGTTGTGGCAGAACCATAGGAGCCGGGTTTCAATTCTCTGGAGGGACGGTGACATTTTTTCAGAGGGTTGAAATCCGGATCGACTTACCATTCGTTGTTGGGAGCAAAGTGATTAACAGCGCAGCATTATAAAAGGTGATATGATGCTGTCACAAAGCCATTTGAACACAATTTACAAACACTACACCGCGAGAGTTGCAGTGATAGCCAGACAAGTAATACAACTTACGGAGTCATTGCAACTAAGCACCCACCACATAAAAAAAAACAAAATGTCGTTTGGTGGGCCAAATCTGATTTCTCTGAACTGAACTCATCATCATCTCTATATGAGTGTCTTGACGACTAACGCGACATTGTGTAGATTTTGGTAATGTACCTCGTGAGCAACATTCATTGTATTCAGCTGCTTTTTTTTCTTAGAGATATTTGGTGACAGAATATCTAAAAAGTCTAGTTCAGTGACTAAGTGTTTTCAATTCATTCTTTTCAAACTCTTAACAGACTTTTTAAGACTCGTTAATAAAACACAAAGATTGCTGGACTTAAACCATTGATTATTTGATATTCCATTTAAAATTTTAATCCGCATATATGCATAAAAAGGATTTGTTTCATAAAAATTGTCTATAAGCGATAAGTTCGATGAGATATCACACAACCAACGATTAACATTTCTTAATTTATTTAAAATGTTCGCAAAAATAATATAAAATAATACAAAACAAGATATAAATTAGCAACAAATCTCTAATTGCATTTATTGTTTATCAAGCCTACATATCGGCGTATTTTGAACCATTTGAATATCGACTTTCGGCCCGACCAAATCTCTAATATTATTATAACCATACTTGATCATAGTCGGTCTTTCTAGCGATAATCCCCAAGCCAATACTCGCACATCTTCAGGTAAACCCATTGGTAACAACATTTCCGGTCTGAACATGCCAGAATTACCGATCTCGATCCATTTTCCCAAACCAGGATGGTAGCAGAATATCTCCATACTTGGTTCAGTATAAGGGTTGTAAGCTGGCTTGAATTCAAGTTCGGTAATGCCGAGTTTCTTGAAGAATTCGGTGAATACTCCGATGAGATCGCCTAACGTGAGGTTGTAGTCGGCTATCACACCTTCTACTTGATGGAATTCAGCTAAATGCGTAGCGTCCAGAGTTTCGTTCCTGAATACTCGATCTATACTGAAGAATTTGGACGGTTTGAATTCCTTCATTTGTCCAACTTTATACAACATCTTAGCACTGACAGCTGTTGTGTGTGTTCGTAATAAGTTTTTTTGTGCTTCTGCCAATTTCCAATCATATCGATAACTAGAAATTACAACAAAAAAATAGATCTAAATTAATACCATAGTTTATATGTTTACAATAGAGAACTCACCCCATAGAACCATATCCACCTTCACTGTGCACCTTTTTAACCCTTTCCAAATAATCCATCGGAAAACTTAACGTTGTACTAGGATCAGAAACAAAAAAAGTATCATGAGCATCCCTAGCAGGATGCTGTTGCGGCTGGAACAAAGCATCAAAATTCCAGAAAGAGCTTTCGATGAAATTATTCGTAGGCATTTCCGAGAATCCCATCTCCAAAAAAATCTGTCTGAATTCGGCACGAACTTTTAACAACGGATGCAAATATCCACTTTCTAACGGGACGCCCAATGCATTGAAATTATAATCCTTGAATTTCAAATTCTTCCAATTGCCTGTCGTTAACATATCTGCAGTAAGATCAGTTTCTAATTTCGAGAGTGTTGTCGAAAATTCCGGACCCTTTTTCAAGCTATAATATTTAATGAGAACTTCCTGTATAAGTTTCCGTTTTTTATATTCCTGTTTTAAATTATCTGTAATCTCTGATAAATTTGCAGCTTTAATTGATCGTAAATGATTTTGTACAAGATCTACAATTTCGGGTACTTTCTTCTTAACTAACGGAGTTTTTCCATTTTTATCTAAGAATATCCAGCCGCACGACATCGCTTTACTAAATCCTACTTTTCCATTAGGAAGAGACATTAAATCTTTTTGCGAAACTCCTTCTTCAGGGACTGCATTGTATAAAACAGCTTCATGACTTCCTAAAATTAAATATGATGCAATCTTCGAACTATGTAGCAAATAAATTTATCGAATACCTTTTTCAACTATACTTTCACCCTCTTCAGTTAATTCTATCAATTTTTCATTCAGAGGAGTTGCTACAATAAGATCTCCTAGAGCTTGAATACTTTTTACACCTCCTATTATTTTTTGATGGTCTTCGCTAAATATTTTAGCTAATTCTAATGTTGTTACGGAGTCATTTTTATCTAAATGTTGTAATATCTTTTCGCTTAAGGTTGCCATATGGTTCCACTTCGTTAATAATTGTTAGAAGTTTATAAATATTATTTTTAATTAATTTAAAAGGTACAATATGAATATCGGTTATATTCTAACCTTCACAAATCTGAGGTTTTTGACGTTTTTGACGCGTGACAATTTTCGTAAGGGATGCGTTCCTATAATGGAGTAATGAGTAATGTAAGAAACGTTCTTTAATAACAAGAAATATAAATTTGATTTTGATTTTATTTGAGGGCCAAGAATTTCTTGAAAAAAAATGTATTATTTATCTACTTATATTAAATATTATAATAAAGTATAGCATTTCAAAAGTGTAAAAAAAATTACATTGTGTATAAAAGGTTGCATACTAAAACATGAAAAATTGACAAAATTTCTGACAAACCTATAAAGGTGCGTTTAAACTAAACTAACAAAAGCTAGAGCTAGACCAAGAGCATTCTTTCTTGATCTTTTAATAGTGTAAACAAAAGATGAATGATGAATTTATTTATGAAACAATTCATGAATTTATTTATCATTTATTAGATCATGTAAACAGAGAAGTTAATCAAATAGGTACACTGCCAACAGCTTGAAAGTTAACGACTCTTAACATACATATTTCTCTAAATTTCCTAGTGTAAAACTGCATTTCAAGGAAATTTCATACCTATATTTCTAAACTTCAAATTTTGACAGTAAGTAGACAGTGCTTCGAATAATTAATATTAAATTTTAATGTATGTAACTAATGCATATGAGTACAAATAATGAAGTTATCATTTACACACATGTATCTTTATTGAATAAAATTGTTTTTAAATTAAGAAATTGTTTAGATAACTGAAATGTAAAATAACACAACAAGAATTTAGAACGAATGCTGATTGAATTATTTTAATTTATCCATGCTCCATTGGCGTCGTTTACTTGTTGTAAACGATTCCCCATTGACATAATACGTGTTCTTGTATAATCTGGAGTTAGTTCTTCCCATGCTTCCACAATACTTTCCCAAAGTTCATTTCGATTGGCCGCTCTAAAATTATTTCTGTACAAACGTTTTGTCATTCGTCCCCAAACGTTCTCAATAGGATTAAGATCAGGACTCCTTGATGGCCATGGAAGAATATTAATATTGTTGGTAGCAAGCCATTGACGCACAACGTTGGAGGTGTGAATTAGAGAGTTATCGTGCTGAAAAATGAAATTGTTCTCAAAAAGCTGCATTACCGAAGGTAACATAATATTTTCCAGGAGATCTCTGTAATAGTTTCCAGTCAACCTTCCTTCAACATTCCAGTAAACACCAGGTACCAAACAACTGATCCAAGCCCACACCTGCACCGTTCATAACGCGTATTTGCAGGCCTGTACACGCGTACTGGGCCGTCGTGGCATGACTGGAAGATCTTTTCATCTGAAAAAATAACGCGTTTCCAGAAATCGGCGTTTTCATTTACATATAAATTAGCAAAATTTATTCTGTCTTGCTTATGCTGTGGCTCTAACGCAAACTTTTTTGGAAGCAGAATAATTTTTCAGCCCAAAATCTCGAATACGTTGCCTTGCTGTTGAAATGGAACCCGGAAAATGGGTTTCGTATGCCGCTTTCACTGCCGTTCCAAAGGGGTTTCTTTGAATCCAATCCACCAATGGAGCATCATCCTCCAACGTTGAAATTTTTCTCGCTCCACCACCATGCACATACGCTAGATCAACCCCTTGATCAATATTCTGCTTTAATTTAAAAATGCAGGTTTTACTAACATGCAGATCATCTGCCACCGTTTGCATGCTCCGGCCATTTTCTAACAAAGTTCTTGCTCTTAGTTTTTGAGCTTCACTGAGACGGGGCATCATACAATATTTACAGAAGTCTCAGATATTGTAATAAGGAAAATACAGTTTGACTGATTTTATGACACTTATGACAGTCTACTAATAGCGTTTTTGACTTATCGCAGTTTTATGCGCTGAGTGTATTTTTCTCCTTTATTAACAGTATGTATTAAAATAAAATAGAAATACATTCTGTGCATAACAGTACAAAATAAGTCAAAAGCGCTACAAAGCCAGCTTTACACCAGGCTACGAAAATTTTCAGCAGTCGTTAACTTTCAAGCTGTTGGCAGTGTACCTTTTAAACAAATTCATGACTGCCAATCCTCAAATAGTAACTTTTGTTTTTTAGCAACCTAAAATCTGTTTACGTTTGTGTCATTTATGAATTTGGAGGTGTACAAAGAAAGCGAAAGCACGGTGACGACAATATCTGCATATTTATTGCAATATAAGAAATCGACGTTGGTAGGTGAGGCCTTGGTTGCAACGACGACAAAAAAGGCAAATCTAATAGTTAATAAGGACTTTCAAGACGACTCTGGTCAATTTAAGGGTCATATTTATAGTCCGTGCTTGAGGTTGTGTCGATGCTTGAGCACGCGATTTTGACAGATTTGTAATGACATTTACGTCAAAATCGCGTGCTCAAGCATCGACACAACCTCAAGCACGGACTATAAATATGACCCTAAATCATTTTTACGAATGTATGGCAAATGCGATTTTAATACTTTCAGAACGTAATAAATGTTTTATAAAAAGAACACAAACATCCAAACACTTCACACATTGTGAAAGTTGGTAATAAATTTTAACTTGAAATGTAACCATAACTCCCTAGAAAATTGACGAAAAATTATAGCAGGTTCTAATTCCTCAATTTATTTATGAATTTATTTGACAACTTAAATTCACGACAATTTGAGCGTTTACATATTCCAATATATTCAATGTCATAAACTTCATGAATTTTTTTGACCGCGAAAACTGAGCATAGTTAACCGAATATTTGCAATTTTGTTTATTCTGTACACCATATAACCAGGTTAGCCGGATGTCTTGCAAAAATGGAAAAATACTAAAACAATCTTTAAGTAAAAAAGCTTCACACAACACGTTTACTACATCCATTTCATTTGGTAGTATGTAGAATGTATTTTAAAAAATTGTCGGAAAGGTTCGATTACAAACAACGAATTTACTAGCTACTAACTGGCAAATTCATTAGCTCCTAAAATATAAACTCGCCTAATGTAATCATGTTCACTAGCTAAGCCCCAAATTGCTGGCGAGTGAGTTTGTTAGCTAGTGATTAAGTCGCGTGTTAGTTGTTATAGTTAGCTTGTAATTTCAAGTATCCTGATGATTTCTGGTTTGAATGTCTATAAAATACCAATGGAAATAAGGTTTTCTTAAGCTCATGCTATCAAAATGGAGTTTAAAGGAAAAGAAGAGCAGAAATTGGGGCATAGATGTAGGTGAAACCATGGATAGAAAGGCGTGGGAAATATAATGCATGAAACAATTTGTTGAAAGAATTCCACTACGTTATCTGCTTCAAGTTCCAAAATCAACGAAAATCGACAAATTGACAAAATAAAATGCGAAGCAAGTGAATGGTCAGAAGATGGTGAACATGCAATATCGATAACTTTCTTATAGATTTGAATAAACCACATATGTACTCCAAAGAGGACAGCTTGGAACGAACGGCACAGTTTTGAATTTCTTGCTGTATTAAGATCTCGCTTTGGTAGCTGGCGAAACTCAGATGCTACAATCTCATACGACTTCTCCCGAGCTATATTCTATGCAATTTCGTCCGATTGATGAATGAAAGATGGTTTTTTGAGT
Source organism: Holotrichia oblita (assembly GCA_023690525.1). NCBI lineage: Eukaryota > Metazoa > Arthropoda > Insecta > Coleoptera > Scarabaeidae > Holotrichia > Holotrichia oblita. Next base: position 80,716,956 of record CM043021.1, on the reverse strand, counting down.
GTAGCTTCCAATACAACACACGATGGCCAGTGGACATCCATTACAGGTCCATTATAAGTCCGAATGTCCATGGACATAAATAGGACATCCATAAGATCTGCAGATATGGACGACTTTTGTAACATCCTTTGATGGACATCTATTCATTTTTACAGGCGATTTGTTCTTAAAGCGTTCTTTTGATTACTTGTTGATGTAAGCAGACTCGATAGATTCTCTACAGCGTTCATTGCCCTTATCTGGCTCAATTAGGTACTCGATCGTTTTGTTTGATGATTTTGTTAAATGTTACGAGGGCTTCCAGGTTTTGACCATATCCCGTAAAATAAACGTTTTTATGCGACGCGGTTAAAGAGACTCTGACCGTGAAAGCCTTGGATATCATTTAACAAAGCGAATATGTTGTGTTGTTGGTAGCAACAATAAAATAAAAGGCCTTTATTGGAATTTTCAGTCGATCAATATTATTTTTTGTTTAAAAATCCCTAAGACAAAGTACCAAAACCCTTGGTAATTGGCTAAGATGGTCTGATTCGAAGCCAACAAAAACAAGTGGAAGAATAAGAAGATTACCCATCTATCGGTATAGTGTACCGATAATATCGCAAAATTAATTGTATACAGTTTCGTTGCCATTGATGATAAATGTTTAACCAAGGTTTTAAAGATTCATTTATTACGAATTTCACCTCGGGCGAGTCAATATAATTTTCTTAATGATAGAATTCTTTCAAGTTCAACCGCTTACGAAACACACAAAGTGATGCTCTGACCCTACTGTAATTAAAAAAGAACAAATTGGGTCAGGTTATGCTACTACAACTGTAATTATTACCTTCTATACATGTATGTGTGCATTTGAAACTCATTCTAGTGAAAGTAATCTCTTTACGTTACATAAAAGAGAAGCTCTGAATGTGTGTTTATGGAACATTCCATACCGTAAACCAATATCTCGCGGAACAATATCTATATCGCCAGTGTTCGCCAAAAAAAAAAACTAATATTATACATCGAGTGCCTTCCTTCAATTTTACAACTACGATAACATTTAAAGATAGCACTTCGTTGAGCTTTTAAGAGATATAAGCGTAAAGATTACGATAATAACAATAATGATGATAGTAGTAGAAGAACGAGTGTATGCAGAAAGTTGCGTCAATCTAAGATCGTAATTGATCAATTTCGCTTACAAAAATACCTTACTTTACTGTATAAAGAAATATGTGCGTGCAATTATTCATTGTATGAAACGTTTTATAACATATAAGGATATATATGTAATTGTCATTGAACTAAATCCTATCTAATTTTAATGTTTATTTGAATTTAAGAAGATTCTAACCTAGAAATTTAACAATTACCGAGGAAAAATAAAAATTCCTGTAAATGGATGCTATAAAATCTTGCAATCTTATTATTCCAACCTAGACATTTAAGTTACAACGACATGTATTTATTTGATTCTTAGATATACGTTTCTAAATGCATACACAAGCTTTCTTAATCTTCATGATCCACGTTTTGATTTTTTATCACTTGATTTGTGCATTTACAACGGCAAATCGTGTTAAAATACCGGTAATATATGCATATGTCTTTCCATAAAACATTTTTCTTGAATTTTAAGTCTATTAAATGCACGAGAAGAATTTTATTGGGTCGAAATAATTGCGTGTGTAGAATGATATAATTCTGAACGAATAAAAGAGTAAATTCTTCGTTTCATCATTTTATTTTTTATATAGAAATATTGTTGTAGAAGTAAATTATTACAAGATTCTTATCGATAAGGTCATAATTTGATAAATAACATCATACTTACCTTATTGGAAATTCTCTAACACTTATTTATCTAATTAAGTATCATTGAATGATAAATATATTCAAATCAATTATTTGATTAATCCCCTTATCTGATTTGTTAGTGTTGTAGAACTGATTCTGTCTAATAGTGGTTAATAATTTGACCTTTTCATATCTCGGATGTTTTTGCCGTATATAGTAAACGATGAAATTGTTATTAATAATAATCAATTACACGTGTAGTAATTAATAGAGAATTAGGCCCAAGTATACCGGGTACTGCATATATGAATTAACGGCCTTCGCATTTTAACTTCGTGAAAGCTCTTAACCAATTTAGCAAAATTGAAAAAAATATGAAGCTGTTAAATGATAGTAGAGCGAGCTATGCTGTTGACTAAGTGTTTAGACGAGGGGCAATTATTCTTTGTTTTTTTTTCTTTTATAATATTATGTTATTAATAGTTAAAAAAGGAAGAATATTTAATGTTGTTTAAAACTGTGTTTCATCATTATATCTACTTATATTTTATTTCCGGATGTTCCTTTCAGTTGTAAATTTATAAAACAAGAATCAAGTAAAAATCAGTCAAAAATACACGGATAAGAATTTAGTTTGCTTGAAAACTTGTCTTTGGTTGTACAAAGAGGTGAACTGATACAAGCAAAATACAAAACCAAATGAAATAAAAATGACAAGATTTTTCATTTATTTAATAAATTTTATTTGTAAAACAAAATACAAAATAGTCCTTGCTGTACAACAATAAAAAAATGAAAAATACAAACTATAAATGCACTTTTTGAAAAAGGAGAATAAACTATAGGCTTTCACCCCTAATCTTTAAGATATTAACAATGGTAAAACCAGTCTCTGATGTAGTCTCATCATTGAATAATACGTTTTTAGTCTGTACTGTAGTTTACATATGTTTCAACTTCCACCTCATTTGTTCTTGCATTATCAAGCACTGCCGCTTACTGTATACTCATTTTCATCTTTGATCTCTTTTCTGTAAGTTTTTCTCTTTTTTGCTTCGTTTTGTTTTGGTTCCTTGGATTACAGCAAACCTGCTTTGCTTAAAAAAATTTTGTAATAAATCTCGTGTCCAAATATTATATATATATGTTTGCTGTGTCAGCTTCTTGATGAACATCTGGATGTCTTTTTCCAAAATTGCAGCTGCAGAAGGTGTATCAATTCCGTAATAAATTGAATATTAATTTTTGGACATTTTCAATTGCTATTTTGAATAGTGCAGCAAAGTCAAGAAAGGTCATCCAATGGTTGTACCAAATAAGTGAATTTCGTTATCTTCAGAACATTTTAAGACATGTCTTAAAATATGGCTTGCTAAATTGTCAATTTTTTTATGTGTAATGGGTGTTTAGCTGCGGTGACTTCTTAAGCTGTATCGCTTGTATGACTATAACTGCAACTCTCGCTGTGTAGTTTTTGTGTTCAAATGGCCTTGTAACAATATTATACCGCCTTTATAGTGCCGCGCTGTTAATCACGTTGCTCCAACAGCCAATGGTAGGTCGATTGGAATCCAATTCTCCGAGAAAAATGTCGCCGTCCTTCCAGAGAATTGAAAACCGTCTGATATCGTTCTGCCACAACGATAGTCAGCCGCCTAACCACTGCGGTCATCGACCTGTTAGCAATTATTAGCACCTTCTTTCTCATTTTTAAATCTTGCCGTGTCGAACTTTGTTCACTCTTTTAGATATGCAATCCATTTAACAGTACGGTAATATTTCAAAATAAAATTCCTGCAGAAATTTTTATTTACATATTGACAATTAAAATTTTACAGGTTAGGTTTATATTGTAAATAATCACAACTAAGTAACGGAAAAATAGTTACAATAAATGTTGAAAGTGGTTTCCGTTGTTATCTAAACAAATAGAGGCAAACAGAGGCGTATAAAACTGTCAAATATCAACTTTGCAACTTTCTGGTTAGACAGCTTAGGGATATTTATTTGGTACCAATATATTATTTACGTCATCTTACGTTAGAGGTCACGTGAGTTTTTATTCTAGCACGTAAAAGGGTATGTGGGTATTTAATAGTATTTTAATTTAATAGTAGTATAAACCAGAACCATTTCTGATGCTCTTCTATGGTCGTCTGATGGGAATTAACAAGTTTTATCTAATTAATATGTTGCGTTTGCTTGATCTTCAACAAAATATATCCAACAACTGTGGTTTTGTCCCGTACGCCCCTACCAGCTTCACCCCAAGTAATGTTGATTACGTTTTCGTAAAATTACGGTTTTATAAAGGGCAAGTCCACTCACTCAGTTTTAGTTACATTCATGTCAAAAATTTATGAGTGCATAAATGATAATAAGAAATGTATGGGTCTATTTATGGACCTCTCCAAAGCCTTCGACCTTGTTAAGCACAATAGAGTTCTACAGAAGATGGATTGATTGAGCCAAGCTGTATTTATGTGTATACAGCGCTTTCGAATAGTAACGAATAAATTCATTATTTCTGAAATTGAGTGTTTTTCGAAAAAATCCTTTGACATATCGATTTTGTTCTAAACAAAGGCACTTTTCGATATACGACTCATATTTGTGACGTAATCGTCATTCGAGATATGACGTCATTGATAATTTTCTTAAATGGCAACACCCATTTCGAACATGCCAATTGAAAGAGCGTGTCATTCTACGTACATTTCGTTAAAAATATGATTAAAAAAATGTAATAAAAAAATGAAAAAAACATTTATTTTATTTCTTAGGTATTATTATTTACTTTTCTAAAATTAATGAAAATGTTCCTCATTTGGATATAAATTTATTAGTTCGGGAATAAGATCGACTCGAAGAAACTCCAAATATCTTCCACCAGTTAAGTTCACATCAAAAAAATAAGGACCCAGAATTATTTCTTCGACTATGCCGCACCACACATTCAAATTCTGAGGTTGTTGTCCATCATCCATCGAGGATTCGCGGTAGCCCAATAACGACAGTTTTGCTTATTGACATGGCCGTTCAACGCAAACGTAGCCTCGTCAGAAAAACTAACGTTTCTTACGAAATTATTGCATTTTCTCGCAGAATTGAATTTGCCGATCAAAGTCGTCTTTAGATACCTCATGAACAAGACATTTGCTTTTTTCACAAATTTGTGAACTGTTGACGCTGCCATATTGAAATCAGAAGCCACTTCGATAAGTGTTGAGTGATGATTTTCTTGTATTGTCAACAAAACGTTAAGTTGATCTTCCTTTGATTTTGAGAGTCGACCAGATTTAGGTAAATCACGAACATGTCCAAAGTTACAGAATTTAGACTCAATATTGCTTACCATGCTTTGGGTAATCGGACGCCGACCATGATGAGTTTCATTGAACAATTCAACTACATACTTCTTGTTGGGTGCGCATGTTTCGAAATCCGATCATGCAAAGAATTTCGATTCGTTCTCGTTCAGTTAATTTCACCATTTTAAATAAAATGACAAAACTACTACTCAACCAGGACAACAAGGACTGTCTTTGTTAAATCGCTATAGATGCTGAGCAGATAACTGCTGTTTGACATTTCAGAAACCGGGCATTACTAATGTAAATTTAATAGAATTTTTGAATAAATTCAATTATCTGGTTATAAAGTCGTTTTTTTAAATATTGTTTCCTCATCTTTCGAAAGCTCTAAATAATAATATAGCTTCAAAAAATCCAGACCAGTTTATACATACCTACATTTTTCTTAAACGTTAAACGTAGTACATTTATAGATGACGCTAGTAATGACATTTAACAAAATTGAATTCCGCTAATGAATCGCGCCAGTAATGATAATAGTCCACAGGCATTAATGTTCAAGTATTAGGTCGGTGATAATGGCAAATTCGATCATAGTAGTTAATTAGACACGTTCCTAATCGTCCTGGCTGAAGCGTTCGCAAACCGCGTTGCTTAAAAATAAACAATCGTGACGGACCCGGTGAATATCTTGAGCAATACAAGATGAGAGTCTCTTACCTCGGTGAAAACAGTAATAATAGAAGGCCGCTTACTAGCTTTAGGAAGGACGTTTACGGTTCAAGAATTAAAAGGATTCCGAAAGTGTTAACGTTATCTATGACACATCCTGGATGGATGAAATTATATTTACTGTTTCAAGTATACATAATTTGTGCTATATAGAATGAAGCATGCGGATTTCTTGTATATTACAATTATCTAGATAGTAATTCAATGATACAATTTTAAGTGTCGCCTCTCCATTGATGCTATTGGATGTTAAAATATGTCGAAATCAGTAACCCTTGAGTACACGAGACCTTGTAAGATAAATAAAATCGTGTCGTAAATATTAATACAACGTGATTAAATATTTGTAAAACGTGACCGTAAATGATTACAGTCCCGATTTTTCTTGTGAGAATATCGATCACATATCTCTTATAATATATAATATGAAGCATTTGCATGATGAAGACGTGAATTACCGATTGAACCCAGTTGGTTAATTAATATTAGTTTGAGTCATACCGATGGGGTAATCTAAAACTTAACTATACGGATGCCATCATCTGTACGTGCAGCATGTCTTCATTCTTAACGATTGCCTCCTCTTCACATTGAACCGTTGAGGTAATCTAGTTATTTATATTTTCGAAATAATCGTTGGGTAATTTGTAATTACTATACATGAAACGTCCGTCGTGTATCTATTAATAATGTATGAAGCAAGTCCTTATTGGAAGAGAGGCAAAGTCTACTTCAGCATTGTTCTCGTTATTAATAATATTGGTATTCGCCATTCTTGCCAGGAATATATCCATTTTAGTTGGCTATCAACCAAGTTCATTTAGTATATTCGTAAATTAAAACGTCAGAGTCCTCGGTAAAAGTTCTTTTTTTCAATCCAGATTTATTATTTTTTGGAGTCATAAACTTCACATAAATGGTATAGTTCTGAAGAAGCGCTATTTCTACACAAGGATATAATTTTATTTGCAAGTTTTACAAATGATCTTGTATTACATCTTCTCATTGCTTTCTATACCCTCACGAATTCTAACTTATAAATTGTACAGTTATGGGATTTTTTTAGCACTAGCAAACTAACTATATATCAGGAAAGAAAGTGGAATTCTGTACCAATATATGCAGGTATTTTTCCCAATTAATTTTTACGTAATAAATAAAATTTTACTATTCCCATCCGTTCAGTGATTAAAGTGCGCTTCACATTGAAATATAAAAGTAAATCCAGCATAATTCATTATCTAACAGACGAAACTAATTACGCTCGCATTACCCAAAAATAATTACACGCTAATTATATCTACGAGTTGGTTGCATTGTATTTGAAATAACCTCGATAATAGCATGGAATCACCACAGGACCTCCTGTGTAATAAAACTATTATTTTGCTTTATACGAACCGCGCATCCTTCGCAGAACAAGCGAAATTGATAATAAATGCAAATTACTTAACTTAACGATTTATTGGCTTTCTCACAGAACATGGAATCTAAATCGGTAGCATCTTACAGACTTCCTGTCTTGCTAAACTCAGTATAGGTAGGGTATGGTAATATCGACCGTGAGATGAGCTCGGAGATCGATGATTGAATTAAGATTTCGCAAATTTTATTCATAAAACACATTATTCTGTCAACTAAATATAATTTAATGGCGTGATCGTTTAACGGATACATTGTTTTATAAAATTTATGCGAATCTTAGATATAGTGTCATGTTGCGTATTCATGTTTGATGGAATTCTTCACAAATGCGTATACTCAATGCGTAAGATGATGGATTGTATTTTGAAATGTGTTGATTATATAATTTCAGCATTAGTCCAGTACTTACAAAAGCCATTAAAAAATTATTTATCGTTTAAAATAAGATGTAGTCTTGACTTGGTAATACCTAGGTTTGATACTATAGTTTATTATACTTATAAATGTCATTTAAGAGAAATGCGTAGAATATTATAGATACATATGACCGAATTGGTCTGCGTTAATAAATAAAACGTCGTTCAAGGTTATATACAACGTTGTCATAACCAAACAGAATTAGTTTCGTAAATCAATAATTTAAAAAAAATCGGTATAAAGAAACATGTAAAGGAATGACAAATGATCTCTTCAAAAAAATAATTATGATGTTCTTCAGTATGAATTTCCAATAACACTGATAAGGGAGAATTACATTTATACAGAGATGACACCACTCTTTAAAAAAATATATGAAAAACTCGTTTATCGTATTTCTTTCTATTTAAAAAATACATTCTATCGTACTTGCTGACGTCTCCATTTTTACATGCTAAGACTGGACTTATGGGTCCCTGAGCCTTTTTACCTCCACCGAGTGGCTTCTATCTGGCCACAAGAGTCACGGTTAGAAAAGCCATGTTAATCGTCGTTTTGGAGCCCGTTCATGGCGTCAGCTTCCAGAATGCACCTACGGTAATACATATTTATAGTTCGTGCTTGAGATCGTGTCGATGCTTGAGCACGCGATTTTGACGTAGATGTCATTACAAATATGTCAAAATCGCGTACTCAAGCCACGACCTCAAGCACGAACTTTAAATATCGAGTGTCCGTAAATGCTTGAAGCTGACAGCTACTTTCAAATTTTGGTTAAGTTTGTAACACTACATTTGATTTCGATCGCAAGAATTAACATTAGAGTCCCACGCGGTAGTTACTTTCAGCATAATTATTAAAATTGTTTCTTAAAATCAAACACAATATGCTTCCTTTTGGAAACGTTTATTGCTAGTTAAAATTAGTTAAGAAAACAATTATAAAAAATTATAACTAAAAAACCATTGCATTGACAAAAATAAAAACATTCTTTATTAGTTAATATTGCAATTACAATAAATGTTGGAAATGGTGACCTTCCTGCTGCAGACATAAATTAACTCTTCCTTTCATATTTTCGAAAACATTTTGAAGTTGTTCTTGTGCAATATCGTTAATAAAATCTGAAACGCATATTTAAACATAACCTCTGACTGGAATCTAATATCAAATGTTGCTTACGCGAATTTTATAAACTTATTTTAGTAGTTATGAAAATAACGGGTGGATGGCCGTAGTGGTTAGGCGGCTGACTATCGTTGTGAAAGGACGATAGGTACCGGGGTTCCATTCTCTGGAGGGACGATGACATTTTTTCAGAGAGTTTAATCCCGGATCGATTGCCATTCGCTGTTGGAAGCAAAGTGATTAACAGTGCGGCATCATAAAAGGCGATATAATGCTGTCACAAAGCCATTTGAACACAACTTACACACACCAAACTACACCGCAAGAGTTGCAGAGATAGCCAGACAAGTAATACAGCTTACGGAGTCACTGCAACTAAGCACCCACCACACATAAAAAAAACTGATTGTCAACACAAGGAAAAACTAATACAAAAATGAAAATCGAACAGAAAAACTGTAGTAAAACCCAACGAAAATACAAACGTGCGACTATGGCCATAGAAGAATAAACCAACTGACATTCTCAGGGTGGTAAACTTTAAGCGCAGATATTGCATACATTTTGACAGACGTCAGGTTCAAACATTTACGGACACAGTGTATATGACCCCTAGTAACGTCTCAAGGTGAAGATCGATCTGGGGCTAGGGCCCCCAGATACTGAACCAGCGGATTCTCCGATCGAGCAACCCTTTTTAAGGTGTTTCTAGCCAGCGCCATCACGAATTCCTTTGACGTTGGTATGTTGAGATTTTTATACAGTTGTGCATTGGTCACAAACCAGGGTGTGTTGACGATGATACGTAGCACCCTGTTTTGAAGAATATTGAGACTCTTGACTTGCAATTTGAGAAACACCGTGTAGACCTGAATTTTAAGCTTCAAGCTGAGATAGCTTTTCGAACATGTAAGAAGAGTCAGAGCCCACCACGCCTTCAGAAATTTGAAGGTGATCATAGTGAAGTACTGACAAAACGTTCAGCTTCGCGTCAAGTGCCATTTCTAGATACTGTACCTGCGGACTCCAGAGCAGTCTCTGTCCTTCTACCATGATTTGAGAGGGTGATGAATTGTGTTTTCTTGAAAAGTGGACAGCGCAGTACTTTTCGACGTTAACTAAGAACCACCGCACTTGCGAGCCTGCACACAAAGTTGGTAGACAAACCTCTGCAATCTCCTGCAAACGAGAGTGTCGTTGATCGAAATTGTATCCTTCTGGGTGGAGGAGTGAGTCCTGGCAGACGCCAGCATGAATATGCCTAACGATGGAGAAATCGCCAAACTGCTGAATGCAGTACGTCCTGCTGAAGATGTAACATCTATTGAGAGAGATCATATTTGGGCAAATGTCGAGATTATCGATTTTGAGTAGCAACCCGTCTTGTCACACCGAACTGAATACTTGCACGAAATCGAGAAAAATAGCTTCAACTGAATATTGCAACACCAAAACGCCTCGAACCTCCTCCGTGAGTTGGAAGAGTTGCCGGAGGTCTGCTGATAAGCCCTTCCGATACCCGAACTGCGCTCGTCTTGCAAAAAATTGCCATCGTGGATAATGTCTTGTAATCTTGACAAGATAATTGGATCAACGACTTTAGACAGGTTCGAAAGGAAACTTATCGGCCTGTAACTCGCAAACTAAAAACAAACAGCCTGTTTAACAACCAATTCTTGCCCACAGTTTTATCATAGAAATTCAGTTAATTCAGATATATTTTACTTGAAATTCCTCTTTTATGACAAAATAACGAGATATTTGTAATCTTACCAAACAGTAATTGGTATTTCTACAATTTACGGCTAAAGAGAAACAAATGTTGCACATTACATACTACCAATAATGGTTTATAATTAACAGAAACCAATTAAAATTTCAGGATTATAATCGAAATTGCATAACAACTTGATGCATAAATTCCAATAATTTTATTCCCGTATTATACGAACCTATTGCAGTATTTTTAACGCTTGGGGTTTAATAAGACATTCGTAATCTTATCGGATTAAAACATTTTGTGTTTTGGTAACATAACAAAGCTGGTTTATATAAATTCATATCGCATCGCTAAATTTTAGCGCGATAAATATTGCAAAATTCACGTTTATGATGATTGTTTTAAACGTGCACCTAATAAATGTACCTAGATAAATGTGATTGTGTAATATATCCTACAATTATCAGTCACGTGCATCTCAGATTTATGAATGTCTTCTATCTTTTTTGAAATAAAACGACAGTTAAATATATTCCTAGTAAATTACGACTAATATACAGAGTCTTTCGAATATGAATGTTCAACAACACTTGAAAATCTTTCATATATAATGTAATAAAAGAAAATATTACAACAGAATATACTGAGAAAATATATTAAATTTTGTTTTTCGCGGCATCTTTATTGAATCAGTTAAAACTAGTATTATCCGGTAATCAGTGGTATCACTGGTATAAACCTCTTTGAAGCGGTTCGTCTTAGGTACGCGTAATTATTCTAATTCAATTTTGTGCAGCTGCATTTAAGTACATTTGTCAGAGAATTCATAAACGGAAAAATATTAAATATAATTTCAGTGAATGCTGCATTAGTTAAACAAAGGGCACGTTTAATTTACATAAATTAAATTGATGTTAAACACTTTTAACTAGTGTCAGAATTTAATCCTAGTGTAGAACTATCTATAGAAATAGTGATATTGCGGTTTAATTGAAGTGCTTGATGAGACTGTAAGGCAGTGAAAATTATAAGAAACTTTGGTCAATACGGTATACGAAGAAGGAATTGGCAGATGGACAGATATAAATATAATAAGGTAAGTTCTTTTCTCAGTACAAAAATATCAATCACAGAGATGTGGTGATGTACGCCATTTTGCGTTTTACAAGCACATACATATAATGGACAAATTGAGGTAATTCTTTAACAAAAATAACAATATGGAGATAAGCGAGGTTGCAGTGTATTTTGTACAACTTCTGAGTCTACATTGACAACATCGATATCGTCTTCTACGATTCCAGAGCAATATAATTGTCAAAATTTATTTCAGAATCTTTACATACTTGACGTAAAAGTTTCTATAATTTGTGATGATCATATCTACCTATCATCTTCTGAATCGAAGTTTTCTGTTTAGACTTGTCTAATTGGATAAATTCCTAATTTATGAACATAGATTTGTATTATCATAGGTTAGGATTGCCATCAATCCCCAAGGCCTCGTCGGGGCATTTACAATTTTTCTGGTCATTATTATCAGTTAAAATTTTTTTAATCAAAAAATCATAGTATGAGCACAAAACGTGATTTTTCAATATTTGAGGTTATGCCGCTAATTTTTAGAGAAGGATATCGAAAAACGGGCAAAGAGCGATTGTTGTAAAATATCTCTAGAGTATGTAAAAAAAAAAAAATTGGAAATAGGTGAAGAAATGTAGGCTGTAGCCAGTTTTGAACATCTTGTTTTTCAGTGTGGAACCACTGTGCGGCGCCGCTCTCCACCTCTCCCTCACTCAACTCAAGTTTAGTTTTAGCAAGTTTTAGGTTACCAGTCGATCAGTAAAACATATCTACATATCTCCAAGGCTAGTTGCCCTAACGCTCCCTAGATGGTGCTTTATCAATTTTTAAAAATTTGTAGCTCTGCGCTCGAATATGTTTGTCGGGACATTTTCTAGCTTGTCGGGACACCGCTGTTAATAACGGTGACGTGTCCCGACGTATCGGGACGAATGGCAACCCTATCATATGTAGGTGCACCTAATTGGAAGGTCATCGTAATCATGGTCATCTTGATATGTAAATCACGCTATAGGTCAAAAACCTTTGGAGGTCCTCATAATAGAAATTCGAGACTGAATTGTGTTCTTACCACCCTGTACCCTTTAAATCCAATGGAGTTTACTGTTTAAAATACATAGAGAATGTTATTGAGAACTGTGAAAATAACCAAAAAAAGGTTTAGAAACTAACGTGGTGGGCATAAATCACCTGGCAGCCTTGAAAATAGGGCATGCGTCAGCTAGTATGTCAGTTAGTAAGTTAGTATGCTTGTCGACCTCGAGACAGATCAAAACCGGTATTGTTGCGTGGTTTTTTGTCGAGTGAAATGTCACAAAATCTTAAGGGGAAAATACACGATTCAATTTCGTTGAACAACTTGATTGATTCAACCGAATTGAATGGTGTATTTTGCGATTCAATGAGTGTTCTACCAAATTGAACGTTGAAAGAAGTTGACAGAAGTTCGACTTTATTCAACGCAGTTGTACAACCGCGTTGATTCATCCGAAATTGACGCGTCTATACAGTTTTGTTGACCGTTGAAAGATTGTATTCAATTCACGGGTCGATGGCCGCAGTGGTTAAGCGGCTGACTATCGTTGTGAGAGGACGATAGGTGCCGGAGTTCAATTCTCTGGAGGGACGGTGACATTTTTTCAGAGAGTTTAATCACCGATCGACTTGCCATTCGCTGTTGGGAGCAAAGTGATTAACAGCGCGGCATCATAAAAGGCAATATGATGCTGTCACAAAGCCAATTGAACACAACATACACACACTAAACTACACCACGAGAGTTGCAGTGATAGCCAGACAAGTAATACAGCTTACGGAACAGCGACCACACATAAAAAAAAAATGCAATAATTGTGGCAATTTTCATAAAGTACAATCATTTTAAACTATAGTTTATAAATGGAAAGAAGATGATACCCGATATTTCTGGATTGATATAAAACTCACGAATGCCTGTGGAACAACAAATCTGAAATGTATAAAAACCGAATATTAAAAGAAAAGGCGATGAAGTCTCTTTTATCAGCATCTTTTGCAATTCGCCTTTACATACATCCATTAATTGTTCACAAATAATATCAACCCCGATCCGCACGATGTCATTTGACGCCATTTTAAATAAGTCAATTTAATTGAAACGTGTATACATTTATCCTTTCAATTTGGTTGTACAATTCGATTGAATCAACCAAGTTGTTCAACAAAATTGAATCGTGTATTTTCCCCTTTAGGGTCAAGTTTTCGTTACAACAGCATGTGTTTTTGTTGAAACAGTTTTATTGTCGCGATTATGGACCTATTGAAGAAGGTTTTAGAGAAAGGTGACCTCATACACAATTCCCAAACCGCAATTACGTAGTTGAATTAGCCAACAAGTTTGAATAGGTTCGGTGCACACCGAAGGGAATACCATGATCATCCCGCAAACTGTCGTCGAATATCCTCACCACTCTGCCAAACGGACATCGTTGGAGCTTGAAATACCATCCCGTGCACTTCGTAGAATCATGAAAGATATCGGTTTGCGTCCTCATTTGCTGTAGAAGCTGAAACCGCAAGATCATCTGCCGCGCATCGAATTCTGCGAGTGGTATCTGGTTATGAAAGCAGCCGATCCTTTTTTCGAGAGAAAAATCTTGTGGAGTGGCGAGGCACAATTCAATATTAATGGCAGGGTAAATAAGCATCACTGAGTTCATTAGGCTAATGCTCATCCTCAAAAAGGAAGTGAATTCTCGCAGAGTTATCGTTTAGGCCGGAATGAATTATCGAAGGATTGTTGACCCCCTACAGCGATGGACTTTTCAATTTGTGTCCTGATGAAGAACCGGGTTTTCGCGCATCCGTCGAAGATCTCAAACATTGGATAACAATCGAGTTCGATATCATCAATGAAGACCTCGCTATGTCCGCCCGGAAACCAACGTTTTTTAACCTTGCCTTATCGTTTTTTAAAATTACTGAAATTTTCTAAATCTGTGCAAATTTGCATAGACATTTCAATTGACTGAAACTTGTAAAAAATTGGAGCTTGTTAAAAAAAATTACTTTTTAACGTTAAAATGTGACAGGAAGAATGTTTGAATTCGAATTCCTTAAGATGTCAATTAAGCACAATTAATTAACTACAATTAACATAATGTGACAGTAGATAACATTTATTGAAGCCATCGTAATCGATTAAGAAACTTAGAAATATTATACTTTACAGCGATAAATCTCCTCACTGCAATTATAGGTATTTAATTACAATCACTTTTAACTATGTATTTCGTGTACATATTCCACTTATAATATGTTGTTTGGAAAGAAGTAAATCCAAATACGTTTTGTATTCATTGCATAATATCATTTGCACATCTGCTTTGTCTCTTGACTATTTTAGTTCCAGTGTCTTTAGTAAGAGTAAAAACAATTCCATGCATTTTTTACAAACACCTTATTAAAGAATTTATATGTCTAAACACCACTCTTTATAACGCCGGTAGGTATATAAATCTCAACTCCTTTTTTTATTATTATTATTGGAAATACCATATGGATTTAGTACTAAATACTGAAACTAATCTTTACTGCAACTTATATTTCATATCAGTTGATGATTAGAAAGGTATCGAATAAACACAAAACTATTATATTGTCTGCACAATGTCTAGCATAACATTTAAATAAAATCGCAAACGATTTTAATATACCTAGTAATCATGCATCTAGAATATTTTAACAATAAGCTTCTGTTAAATAGCTACGTTTTAATAGAAACGCCATTCCGATAATTAGGTGTTAACTGCATTCATCTTTGTTATTCTTATTGTTACCGCTATATGCACGATATTTGTAATCATTTCTATTGTATAAATGCGAATCGTTATATTGCTGACAATGCGTCAATCTCTGTGCAATAACTTTATAACATAGTATGATGGAGATTAGCTTCGAGTACATTAAAGAATGAAATTTGCCGAACAGCTTAATCTATTGAATATGAATAGTTGATATTTTTCAAAAATACCCTGTAAAGGCTTCATTTATATTTGAAGAGTTGACAATTGTGAGCAAAATCAATCAATAGGGAGCAGGACATAAGTTGCAAAATCAATCACACTCCTGCTAAGACCGAACAAGGTTCTTGAGCCTTTTATTCTTCATGAACTCCCTTCAAGGGCTGGGTGAATAGGTAGCTAGGTCTTCACTGTTTCAAGGTAGGGAGGTAATATATGGTGGTGTTCTTGTGTCGGTTGTTGTTATATTATGCTGCGACGTGCCATGACTCCTGACGTGGATCATGGGAGGTGATCTGTCTGGATCTAAGGTTGATAGTCTGTTGATCAGTGGATTTTCGGATGTATCAATCCTTTCCAACGACTTCTCGGCCAGTCCAAGCATGAATTGCTTGAGGAAGTAACCCTCAGGTTGTCACGAAAAAATTTGATAATATCATCGTAAATTATAAGCAATAGCTTATCTACCGTGCCTTTAAAAACTTTCCTGATTAAAGTAGGCTGTTTTTTAATTAAATTTCTTTCTAAGATTGAGAACACCGCAGTTTTTACATGGTTTTTACTATAGGAACACAAATTTTGACAACTGTCAGTGACTAATTTAAATTAAGAAAATTTCCATTTGATTGTTTATTCTTTTATTAAAATGTTAGTGTTACGACACATTGAAAGTTATTTTAGAACTGGTCAAAACTTAGATAATGGAGAATGGGTTTATTCCATTACGCAGTGTTTGCAGGATTTCCGACAACGGTTTCCTAATTTACCGATTACGTATGCACAGCTGCTAAGTCATGTTCATGCTTGCATAGATAAATTTCATAAATCCATAAATTTTGCAGTGGGAATGTTTTTTTATTAATAGTTGGATACAGTGTGGTATGTTAGTTAGATAGCTAAACTGCATCATATGTCAAAATACCTATGTATTGTATATGATAGACAGTGATAGAGTACGCTGTTGTCAGTTTCTTTTTTGTAAGATTGCCGACACTGCGATAGTTTTAAATTGGTACTTCAAGTTATGTCAGCTGTCAGTGACACACCTAATTTGATTATTTTTGCGCCTCAAAGAAAATGTTAATGTCTCTTCTTTTATAAAAATGCTCGATCTCCGCCTTATAATCGACGGACTGTCGTTTCAACTAAGCGATTAGTTCTTTACATTAATTAATGTCGATATCATTTTTCAGGAATAATACTGATCTGAACATTGAGCATTGAGATAGACCAATCTGGTAAATAATCTCATAACTTTAGCTTTTTCAAGAAATAAGCCACAATTTCTTCGTCTTGTACCACGCTACGAAAGAGTTCGTTTTATATTTATCTTTTTTTATTGATTCCTAGTGCAGTAAATTAAGAATCACGTTTCTTACTGTGCTCACAATTTCATGGTGTGTACATAAAAGTTCGTATTATAGTTTCCGCAAGATTCCATTTTAAATTTTGTACAAACTGACACAAATAACACCTACATAATGACTGACAGACACAAACTGTCTAGTTATCAACTACATGCGACCACAATTTTTTTTTAACTGCTTCGTTTTGTATTGTGAATTCAAGGTAAATAATATTATAACCTAAATTTTGTAGTACTAAAGTTTTATACATTGCGGTGACATACCAACCAACGAACTATCAAAGTGACGCACCGTAGCACTGTTACCAGTCATAGAAAAAAATCATGGCCATCTCTAATTAGGAAAGTTTTTGAAAGCACCATAGTGTAGTACTTCTTCTTCTTCTTTGGTTGGCATCATGATTTTCAGTTGATCCACTCAGCCATCTACAACCCTTGGAGATTGAGCAACGAAGCTCGCCTGGAACACGTCTATATCTCCATTTTAACAATGCTGAAAGTCTAATTTGTTATATTGCTCAGATTATAGATAAACATATTTTCATGGTTGTTAACAAATGAAAAAGAAATATACAAAATACCCTATGGTACTGCGTGGCGTCACTACTCTTTGCACTTCAATATTTGGCCGCGTTTTTATAATGGCGCTGAAAAACGAAACTTTAAAGCTTTGTATCTCAGTAAATAATAAAAATATAGCAAAATAAAAAAATACGGGTCTATTTTTTTTAAATTCATCTATGTGATTATATACAATTTGAAAAATGTTCCGTATAAAAAGTATCCTACACCACTTTTTGCCTGTATTTATCAATATTCTAACAATAACTATTGAAGTTTAAGGTATAATTTTTCTTGTCTGTGCCTTTTCTATCCTATGTATGTACACTCGGTACGACTTAGTCTTCGAACGATTTTAATAAGATAACTCACTAAAATCGTTCGAAGACTAAGTCGTACCGACTGTACGTGCTTGAGATGACGGCTCGATGCTATTGTGATTTGTTGCAATGATAACACATTTCGAAAAGAAAATTTCAAATCTGTTACGGAAAATTCAAGCGGAGCTCTTCAGTCAAGAAGATTCGTTTAGTGGACACTGCCAGTTTAATCCGGTAAATTTATAACCTTGATTTTTGGCTATTTTTGTGGATATTTCAACACTACAGCATAAATCGAGGCATAAATTAAATATGAATCAATAACAGTTAGAACCATCCAGCTTTTTAAGAAAGGTCATAAAAACAAATCACTAGGGGTAATGTCACAAGATCTTGGCGAAATATCATGTTCAACTTATAATAATAATAATAATAATAATAATAATAATAATAATAATAATATAAAAAAATACGAAAAAATTATGTTGTGTCTCAGCAGTCCACATCCTCATATTTTGTGAGTTAACATAACGAGTTGACATAACGTCCAACATTTTTGGTTGTTCTGGCGAAGAAGTAAAATTTTCTCTATTGCAGCATTCCTCCCCCTTTTCTTTAGATTTTTAGCATATTTCTTAGATCGTCAAACGTATTGTTAGTTTCATTACCTTCAGCAGTCTTTCTTTTCTTTGATTTTGGGCATGGTTTGGTTGAAAGTATAGCTACGAGTTCTTCACTTTCTACTTCTTGTTTTATGAAGCAGCATATTGCAACCCGAGTTCTCAGAGTACATAATCTACCTCAGCTATATTTATATTTGATTACAAAATAATTTTTCTGAAAATTCATACACAATCACAAAAAAAAAAAGGATTTTGAGGGGTGACTAAAAATTGGAAATTATTGTTGTATCATGTCTTCAGACCACAACAAATCAAAAATCACAATTTGACCAGCCATCGGTTAATTTTTTTCTAATCTTGAAGTTACATCTAACAGAGTTTCCAAAGTTTATTATAGTTTTCAGAACCTTCAAAGGTGGTTTAAACCATTAAAACTTGTTGTCGATGTTTCTATAGACAGCAGGAAATCAAAAATCTGTCGTTTTGAACACCCAAGTTACATAATTCATCACTTTTTTCATAAACTTTGAGTGGCGGACAAACGCTGAAAATAGTACGATTCGTTGCTTCATGTTTTTGGACCAGAAAAAATCGAAAATCATTGTTTGATCAAACGACGATTTTCGGCAACAAATTGTACCATTTTCAGCATTTGATCAACTATAGAGGTCCCCGAAAATTATAATAAACTTTGGATATTCTGTCATATGTAACTACATATGTGTGTAAAAGGATAATTTTTTTTTTTGTAGTTTTGTGCGTCGTTTTGAGCGTTTGATCACCGTTATATTAAGCTGTTTGTTTTTTCATTTTTTGGGACTTTTTTGGCGTTTCAGAAAAATCATTTGATAATCAAACATGATCAATCGGATCCGAGAAACCAAATTATAAAATATAATATAATAAATATTAACACAAAGTATTTAATTCGGAAACCTTTTCTCGTTAGTACTTGTGTCAATGCATGCATGACAAACAATAATCTTGCATAGGCGTTAAAAGGTATTGACGGTGTACCTACTCCACACGAGTAGGGTAAATAGTTAAAACTGCATCACCTCACCTGCATGAATATCTTGAATACGTTTGCCTAACATAATGAATGCTCATACTCACGATTATCCTTGAGCTATAAACTCAAATGCGTTGAATTGTGAATCCGTATTACTTATGAACGGTACACTAAAAATCATAGCACTTAATAGGGACTATGTAAGAATGGGTTCAATGATTGTCAGTATTTGTGCCTATTGTAAATCGTGTTAAATTACTAAATAAATGTTTGATACCTATATGAAGTATAGTCAACTTTTAAAGGTTATGAATAAGAGAGGATTTGGATTGACTAATACGCTAATACAAAAAATGAGATTTGTCATCTCGAATAAGTGGTGGTGTAGTGGTCGTAGCTCGTACGATCTTAGCTTGTATTGATTCTATTCAAAACCAAAAAAACTCGTCCTGAGCAGTCGGTATTGATTGCCTAAAATAAAATAAACTTCTATCCTATTAAAACGGATTTCTATTTTGAAACTTTCTTCTACATATTTCCCTATCATTACAGTATCGATTAATTACAGCATCTTATCTCACTTTCATTGCTTAACTAATTTACAAGCCTTTCTGTAACGAGATCTACAACGTGATATAACGTTTCGCTCGAATTTTAAAGACGATAATTATAAACCGAAACAATAGCTTCGTATCGAAAGAATATACGCGTGTAAATGTTCTTGTGTTACGGGTTACGCAGATTACAAGCTTGACAAAACAATAACTACAACGTGTTTACGATGGAAGAGGCGCATATTAATTAACTCCACGAAGAGTGTTGTCCGTAATTGGGTGTAATGTAACGCCGCATATTCTAAAGAGTGAATTAAGTACAGAAGGCATATCGGCAGAACGTATATGTATCGAATATCGAGAACCATTATCCGTGATAGTTCTTGCAGAATAGTTTCCTAATATGTATTTTAAATACCTACGATCGAATCGAAAATATGTTTCGATACTGAAATGTATTTATTATGTAAACATTTCATGCACTTAGTTTGTATTGTTGCGCTTGATATTAGGATCATAATATTGAGTAAGCTTTGCTTTCTTAAAGATGCGTTTAAAATCTGTATTATAAGAAAATGGGTTTGTAAAATAATTTGTTATATTGTAATAGAAATGATGTGAATCTGGAACTTGCTTTTCCAGAGCCCTGGTTTGGATTTTGGAATTTTCAGCTTTTTAGCAACATTTGGACTGCAAGATCAGGTATCTGTATCCGATAAATTGAGTTCTTTAAGAAAGACCATAAAAACAAATCACAAGGGGTAATGTCACAAGATCTTTGCGGAAATTCATGTTCAACTTATCAACCGATTTTGGAAAAATTGCTGTAGCATATTAATTGTATCCGCTGATGTGTGTGCTCTAGCTCCGTCTTGTTCAAAATAATCCTTCATAATCAAGGTATCCGATAAGTGGTATAATAATTTATTGTCGATACTTTTTCTCCTGTTAAAAAGAAATAGGGCCAATAATTCTCCATCGACTAATCGCACACGATACATCAATTTTCTACGGATGAAGTTGGGGTTTCAACGAAAAAATTATGTTGTGTCTCAATAGTCCACATCCTCATATTTTGTGAGTTAACATATCCATTTAGATTAAACCATAGTTATTCAGAAAAAACGTTGTGTCAAGAAGGTCATTGTCAAAATTATTGAAGAACCGCTGACTAAACGTTGTTGTTCTAGCACAATCGATTTCTTGATAACAGGTCATATGATATGGCAGTAAATGTAAGTCCTTTTTCAAAATTGTGTGGCAGGTACCTCGTTGTGATAATAATAATAATAATAATATCTTTATTATCTGTTTGAGCACATATGCTGTTAGATTTGTCAGAGAATAGATTACACGTGACAGAACAACTAAAGCAAATATAGTACCAAGAATTATATCCCAGCAAACAAAATTCAAATTTCGCGCAATTATTTTTGGTAACTACAACATAATCGTATAAAAAGAACTATTAATCTGAAACAAATTTATAGGTCATTTCATGTTTCAGCGCTGAAGTTACTAAAAATAATTGCGCGAAATTTGAATTTTGTTTGTTGGGATAGCAGTAATAATAACTACAGTAATACAATCAGTAATACACTAAGAATAAAAGAAAGTAAAAGGCGTTCAAGTACATACAGACATATACAGGGTGTAACAGGACGAGCTTACGTTAGCCGTATCTCAGCAACTAAGCAAGTGCCATATTTGTAAATTTGCAGAGTTATTTTGGGCATGGAGGCAAATTTTTAGAAAATATCAGCACATATTTTCTATTTCCGGTTTCGCCAGAAACACAATCAACTTCATTTTTTTAAATGGATTACCCAATTTTTTTTCAAACAATTGAATTCAGCAACAAATTTAGCGTATAGATCATTTATTTCGACTGGTGTAAACATTACCGTTTTACAGCTAACTTGAACTTTTTATGAAAATTTTATCAAATTGCATCGTAGTACTTAGTGACGTATTTCTTCGGTATGCAGAAGAGTTGATGAATGATTATTGGAAGGTAGAGAGCTACTAAGATGGGCTATTGAAAATTATTTTCACTTGTGTGCAAATACTATACAGGGTGTTAGTATTTACCGACCTAATATGTTAAATGTCAAACACTAATAACTTCGTAATTTTAAATTGAACACCCTGTATATTTTTACCGCAGACAGTGGAAAATTAAATTCTTCATCGAATGATATTACATTTCCCTATACCTAAAATGAATATTTTAGGAGGTATTCGCAAATTATGTGAATGTATTCAGAAACTTCGCGTGAGCGCCAAAGGTGGCTATGAAAATTCGTCACAGTTTTAGCGTAATGTCTAATTTTCTAATGACAGTTCTATAGCATGTCCACCATCAATAGCATCATAAACAATATTAATTAACTGCTCAATAGCTAAAATATGTAGTTGATGAGTTCTTCCTAACGCCATGCTGGGAA
Source organism: Holotrichia oblita (assembly GCA_023690525.1). NCBI lineage: Eukaryota > Metazoa > Arthropoda > Insecta > Coleoptera > Scarabaeidae > Holotrichia > Holotrichia oblita. Next base: position 80,694,465 of record CM043021.1, on the reverse strand, counting down.
TTGTGCAAGATATTATTGTTAAACACAAGGTTAACAATCTGTGTAAACAAATGTTTGATATTACCGGTAGGATAGATATTGGTCGATATTTTTCTCCTTTTTTAAATATAGGAACAACTTTAGCTATCTTTAAAACATCTGGAACCGGCTGAATTCGAGCTCTTCATGCCGTTTATAATGTTGTAAACTGTTGTTGCCGTAACTAGTTCAATGAACATCGACTTCTCCAACGACCCTATACTGGGATTGGAGATCCAATCAGTTGTAACTAGCTTTTCTTTATATAATATGGGTAGATTAACGAAAAAATTACTGAAAAAATCAGCTACATCATAAGAATCTTCAAGCAAATTAGTACCGTCAAACAATGCAACACCCTCCCTCTCAGCTTTATTAGAGCAACGATTAATTATGTCCCAAACTGCTTTTGCCTTATTATTTGCCGAGTTATATTTACAATCATTATGCATTTGCTTCGCTTTTACAATTACTTCTTTATGTACCCCTTTATGCGATTTGTAGTACTCAAAGTCAGCAACAGATTTAGACGTGACTGCTGTAGCATACAATTCTTTAACTGTTCTTGATGACCTATAAATTCCACTAGTCATCCATGGATTTTTGTAAAGTTGCGTACAAGTACATCTTTTTAACGGAAATGCCTGAAAGTCCTAAAGCCATTATCCACAGAATAGATCTCATAAACTTCCTTCCAGCTCTCTGCACTTATGAGATATCTAAACATGTTGTAATTTGCTGTACTGTTGTTACATTTATATGTAACAGGTTTGGTATTATTGATATTAACTTCAAGCTGACAGCGTAGTATCTGCCCGGAATGATCTGATAAACCATTATGATCAACAAAATATTTTGTATATAATTTTTTTTTTTTTTTGATAATGACAGCATTGCTGTTGAAACGCGTCGGTGTTTTAGTTAAAGCTTGTTTGGTGTTCAGTGGGTTAAAGTGTTTAGTGTTCAAAAAGATGTTTTACAAAAAAAAATTAATTTTATTTTCTTCAATAAACCTATAAAAATTTGTTTACACTGTGCAGAATGGCGTGGCAATCACCACAACTAAATTATTATTTATAAAGACCTTATTTGGTAGTTTTTGAAATTTTGTCCAACTTTTAGTTGGGACTTTGAAAATTTCTGTATAAAAAAAATTAACTTTGAAATTTTTATTTTAATTAAAATAAATAAATTTTACCTTTTTAACTCAATTTACTGAAATTTATTATTTCTTAAAAAAAACTACTAAAAAAAAAATTTAATTTTTAAATTTTTCAAATATTATTTTTGTACACAAATTGATACTTCGCTCTTGCAATTCTCTACGACATTATCGGATTCAGCACATTTCTGGCATCTTCTTCCAGTCTTACACCCCTCTGCCTTGTGACCGAAACCACCGCACTTAAATATATAATAATACTCGTATGGAAGTTATTGGTGCATGATTTATAATTTCTGTTACATTGTCAACTAGCTCTTCTGTATGCTTTTTCAGCCAACGATTGCTTCTTTTCTGTTTAACATGCCCTGTTTCTCTGAAAACCATATAATGCATAATGAACTCATGATAGTTCAAGAAGATCCCATTTCAGCTTTTTCAAGAATGTCCATAGTTACTCGTGTTTAGTTTGGGAAGCAGCAAGTAACTGTAATTTTGATTAATTTGTGCATAGATAAACATGTTTTGGCTGATTTTTAAAGCAGAAACAGGACAGCGTTAAATATACAATTCCATACAATATTCAAGACTGAAATTTAGTTTGTTAAACGTTTTAAATAGAATAGAAATTGTCAGTGATATTGTTCTGATTCTTATATTGCAAAGTAATCTGGCATGCCTGGTTGTCATGTTAAAATATACTGTTTTTGTTTATAATAATAATTAAAGAAGTAGAATTTATATACAAATGTAATCTGTGTCTTTATTCAAATAAAACCTTCAATATAGTTTCTATAAACCACATATTTTATCGGAAATTCTTTACACAGGTACCATCTTTGGCAATTTAAATGCGAATTTTGGATCGGGGAATGTTGATTTTGTAAATAAAGGCTTTGCTTTAAAGTGAATTTAATTACTCTAAAGAAGTTCATCAAAGCAGTACTCTCTTTTAGAGAAATTAAATTTGCTTCAAACTATAGCCTTTATTTAGTAAATGGAAATTCCTCGCTGAAAAATTCGCATTTAATTTGCCAAAGATGGTAAATTAAATATTTTATTAGATATAAACTATAACTTATAAACTCAATAATATTACAATTTTAAAGAGAAAATTAGTATAATTGTTGTGATATGTTATTTTAATCTAAATAATAAATTTTGAAATTATAACCGTTATACTATAGTCAAGCCAGTATATTATACTGTAATTGCTATGCAAATCCTGTTGTAAAATTCAAATTGCATCATTCGATAACTAATTGTAAGTGAAATGTCGGCTTTAATAGGAAAAAGAACGTCCTTAAATTTCATTGAATGCTATTTACTCGCAACAAAGTACGATCCTCATCTAAGTAATGTGACTTGAATTATCGCAAAGTGCTCAAAATATTTCGACCTCAAATAACTCCGCATGGATGTTAACCTTTTAAACTCACCGCCATTAGTCCAAACATACTATGTAGAATAGTATCTATTAAAATCTACATGTGCAATTAAATCGACAACGTTATATGTAGAGTGTACATTTTGATTGTAAAATAAAAACGTAATTACCTGGTTAGATGTGTAGTCATTCATCATTGGACCATTATGTTGTACATGTGTACCGATTATGAAGAATTTAAATTATTTGATAGGCTCACTTACTCTTTTTTTTAATTATTATTATATAGCGCGATTAGTGGTCACATATGTATATTTGAAGGATAATTTAATGGTAGTCAGATTTGTAATAATACATTTTAAATCGATAATTGGTAATTATATTGTATCAAGGAGCGATTTAGGTTATTTTGATAGCAGATTGAAGAGTGAGTTTTATTACTTCGTAATTTAAATATTTAATAAGTTATAAATTAGCTTTGGCAGTAAATTTATGGTCCTGTAGGTTAGAAGATCTTCTAGCAAGTTTTCAGTTTTGCATGAAATATTAGGTTTTGAATATTTATTTCTTTCGTTATAACCTGTATGGTTTGTTTAGTTTTTACTTTACAGTGATGTAATTTCATTCGAAATAGGACATCTATGAAGTCTATTATCTTGTTTTCTACTACGACAGAGGAATTTGAATATATTTTCTCGATGTTTAGAAAAGGCTTTGATTTTTTTTTTCGAGAGTTGTGCTAGAACTATTGTATGACTTGTGTTGAAAGGTTGTTTGGGCTATTTTCATCGTCTGTTACATAAGGATAATTCAACGTCTTCGTTTGTTGTTGAGCAAGCTAGAGACAAACAGCTCTTATCAGAGCTTGTCTAAAGACGGTGATGACACTTCACACCGAAACGTCGGATTATTACAGACGATGGAAATAGCTCAAACAACCTTTCAATTAATCATTCATCGTCTACAACTTATCGTCGTGAATGACTTGTGTTGGTGTAAGTCTTTCTGAGTGTTCTTAAACACTCTTCTATTTCCATAAGACGTTCTATATTTTTCACCTATTTGGTTGACATAACGTGGATCCAAACACTAGTGTCTAACTGGATGGCTAACCTGAAATTAAGGGAAAAAAATGAAAGAAGAAAGAGGAATTTAATATTACACAACAAATAACCATATGCTATATCCGATGCTAACCATAGCGAGCACGTTGTATTTCTTGGTGTCAAGTTTACTTTAAAAATTAAACCTTTGTAATAATATCTACAATAATCATGTTCCTAAAATGTCACTATTTTAATTAAAATATCTATGTTATGACCTTTATGTACTTATCTTTCAATTCCTGAAGTATTTCCACTTGTAGGTCAATGAAACAGTAAATTAATGAAATACCAATTTATTTAGTATTTAAGACAAGTACTTTAGCAAAAATTTCTATTCGCTTAAATGTATGTAATACATGGAGTGCCCAGTATCTTTGCTCTTGTACTTAGCAGCTGACAATAGTCTAACATCGACTAACATTGATCTGACGTCTGACCGGAGTCTAAACGATTTTGACCATCGAAATCAGAGAATGTTCGCAATTCTAATCGCATCTACGGTGACTAACCAATTCATCACTGTATGCAACTACAAAATGTGAAAATGGTCCCAAGGATTTTGACTTCTGCAACTATCAACTAAACGCAGCCTAAATAGCCATCAGTATTATGTTAGTGGTTTATTTAACATACATTTGACCCAAAGATTTGCCGTTTATATTTATGCGCTGTTTATAGCCCTGAAACGATAAAATATGATTAAAAAAACCATTAAAACGTTGAGAACAAAATTGAACAGTTTCTAATTCCATTAATTAATTTCTTTTATTTATATACGTTTCATATGGAAGAAGTCTCCGTTCAATATCTGTTTTTATGTATTTTTTCTTGAATTAAAATTGTTAATCTGATTTGAAAAAGATTTTTTTTATTTTTGGTTTTATTAAAATACACATTTAACATCTCTCTAATATATATCTCAATGTAATAATTGTATTTTTTTATTACTGGCTGTGTTGATCTAAATGGGAAATGTCATAGTGACAACTATTTTTGATGGCAATGAAATGTGTTTTGAGAGTTTAGAAGACATTCTTCCCAGGATTAGTATCCTGACGAAAATGTCTTCTAACTTGAAACAAATCCAAAAAGTGATATCAAAAGAAAAAATGATTTTTTTTTGTAACATTTTATGTGCAAAAAAATTAAAAGTTAAGCTTTAGATTGCAGCAGAACTTAAAGTTCTTTTTTGTACTAGTTTCTCTAACAATTTCAAAATTTCAAATATCTTATTACACCTCAATAACATCATGATCGTTGTTCTTTTATCAATAATTTTTGTAACTTTTACGAAATCCTGCGCAATCTTAAATCCAAGATTGCACAGTAATTTTTTCACCAATACATTGACACATGACAATTTTGGTAAGATAGTACTTTCTGAACACACAAATTCTTCTGATCTAAAAATTCAAACAAATCATATTCCTAATAACTTTCCTTACAAATGTCTTTAAAACGTTAGAATATTGTTGTTTTTAAATTGTTAAAAAATATCTTGTATATCCAGCATTAATTTCAATTCTTCAATTATTTTGTCAAGCTTCTAGTTGTTGGAACCTAACCCTTCTTTAAATTTACTGCCTGTGGTTACCATTGCAGTGAGAAATTTTAAATCAATAATCTTGTGTTTCTTTTTTCACCGGAAAACATTTCCGTGTTTTCAATTATCACACTTTTGACATTTTAAATTTGCTAATTTATACCACCCTCCAATGATATTTCATGTTCTCCAAATATAATATATAGAGTGCTTCATTAATAATGGGAAATATTTTAACTGGAGATACTACGTATCAAATAATGACCATTGACCAAAAATAGCCTAATTCAAAATCGCACCGTTTTCGAGATAAAGGTCTTCAAAGTTCCAGAAAAAAAAATTAATGTTGTTTACATAGCAAGTATTGAAGAATAATGGAAAAGTTGTCCTTTGAGTGTTGGCCGACTCAGATTTTTGCTGTTCAAACTATTTTTAGCCACAAATACTTCCGAACTTTCTTGTTTTTCTGGAAAACCAAGCATAATACAAAGTTTCTACAACAGGACCTTATTTTTGGCATTTTAATTGGTCTATTAGGTGATGCTAATTTCGTGCTGGTAAATCAAAAACCAAAAAGGTTTTATTGATGTTAACACAAGGGGATACTTTTTTCTCTTTGCTGTAATTTTACTAATTTCGAAAAATTCCACCATAAGAAGTATCTAATAATACTAAATTGCCACGCTAAATTTTATTTTCATCGTACAAGTAGATTAGCTTAATGATGGAAAAAACGATTTTTTTTTCGAAACTTTGAAGACCTTCATCTCGAAAACGGTGCGATTTTGAATAAGGCTATTTTTGGTGAATGGTCATTATTTGACACGTAGTATCTCCAGTTAAAATATTTCCCATTATTAATGTATAATTTTTAGTATTCATACACAACACTTTCACATGATCTGCATTACTAATTTTGTGTAACATCCTCTACATAACCTTCATAAGTTTTTAGATTAGAAGCGGTTTTGTATTACATAACTTTTTTATATTTTCTCTTCTCATTTTACTCTATTTATGGTCATACTCCTTCAATTTATCTTACAGTGCAATTATTCTGTCAAACATTGAATCTTCAGATTCATTAATATCAATATAGTTGTCCGTTTCGATTGGCACATCCATAGATTCATCAATCGTACTCAATGTTTTAGCTTCTTGTTAATTTAAACACGACATTTAAGTAAGCTTCCTATTTACTGTAATATATACCAGAGATTTTAAACTGACCTCCACAAAGACTGGGAACCTACTGATCCCAATTTTTATTTTTAACTTTAATAGACCATAACTTTCTACGATTTTGGTCCTTGAAAAAATATCGTATCACATTATCTTGCTTTGATCTATTACAATATCCAGTAGCTGAACACCCAACTATTTTTGTCAATAAATCAAAACACAAACAGATATAAATATTACGTTTTTGTTTTTCTTTTGTCTGGGAACTGATTTAAATAAAAAAAATCACTTTTTAAATGGAATGGCAGATGTAGATGGTCTTGATTTTAATACCTTTGTTTCTGGTATCTGGATCTGAATATTTTCCTCCTTTTCTTCTAACTGAAGCTGATTTTCAATTAGTTCTCAATTCCGATTACTAACTTCTAAAGTAAGTTGGGATTGTTAATTCCTGTTTGGAATGTAATTACGTCAATGTTAAAGGCGTTTTTTCTGACATAATTGGAGGATTTCGTCCATGCAGGGTTTTCATACATTCTTCAAACCATACACCACTGATGAACCTTTCTTTACCAACATTTTACTTTTTTTTAGGTGATAGAAAGAATGCTGATATGCCACCATTAAAAATTTTTGTTGGGTCTTCAAAAATAGTCATATAATTGTTTTCTTCAAAGTTGTTTATTGTCGTATTGACAGCTAGCCCTTCAGAAGATAAATTTTGAGCAACTTTTATTTATGGACCATTCTTTTCCTGGTCTTCCATTAACAATATTATTTCCTCCTTTGTTTTGCTTAAATATCAATTCTACAGAATCAATAAATTGCAATTTATTTGCTGGAAAAAACTCGATCTGGCCAAAAGCCAGTTTGCAAGTGATTTTTGTGCAAAAGGGGTTGGCTTTGAAGGTTGACCCTTGGGCTACTTCTTACAAACCATGCTGAAAACTCTCTTAAGGTTTATGATCATGATATTATAATTAACATTGTGTCTGTTTTTTTTGCACATTATGCTGCATCTTTTATAGATAATACTGTTACGAGAGATTTGTAATTTTGGGCCAAATTAATTTTTATTTTGGTACATAGATACTTAGTATTCAAGTACGATAGCAGTGCATTCATTAAGAAATGTTTATTACATCGAGTATACATCCTAGAATGCAAAAGATAAGAACGTATGTATATAGATGAAAAAACAGGGTGACATAAGTCACGGCTACATAGTACCTCGGTTGCACCATCTTAAAGAATTATCTTTACCTCGGTACAGATTATCCACCCGCATATGCAAGACGTATACTATCATCTCCTCGCACAGTCCATCTCCGTCAAAGCCGTACCTCAAGCTCGCGGTGAAAGTAGAATCCGATCTTGAGGACGCGCAACAGCGATTTTTTCCCCCCAACGTTTAATAGCTATGTGATGCAGTACGCATCACGATACGTTGACTTAGCAAAAGAGAAAAACAAGATTCACCGATGAGAGATGTCACCCCCTGCCTCTTTTCTAATGTTGTTACGAGTTCTTATCGTCGAGAATACAACACGTACACAGCATACATATTCAACAAAGAACAATGAACGAGATTGCTTTCCCCCCACCATATTCTAAGATCCATGGAACACTTATTTACCTTTTTTTTTAAAGTATTGCATTTAATGAAATAGGATATTGAAGATTTTGTGATCTAAAGTTGGCATCGGTAGTAGTGGTGGGTGGAAGATTCTCATAATAGTACTACAACGAAAATAGGGGGGTTGTTTTGCTATATAAATACTCAAACCAGCATGGTTTAAGTCAGTCTAAGATCATCGCACATTTAGAGTAGATTAACTCATTTATAGTTATATCGAATAGATCTGTTAAAGATCTCGTAGATATAGGTTGGTTCTTTTTTAACCATTTTCTTTTTTAATTTGATTAGCAAGAGTGGTTAGTAAATTAGTTTATTTCAGAATCTTTTCGATAAAGGAAATAAGAGGAACTCTGTGGCAAAATGATGTATTGGATACGAATATGTTGTGGTATGTATTGGTTTTTGTATTAAATTGAAATCTCAATAGAATCTTCTTACTTCTTTTTTTTTTTGTAGTCGGTTATAAAATCAGAACAGAATTGCTTTGTTTTGGAAATAATTGCAACTGCAGATGCTCACTGTATTATTGCAATTTTTTATCCAAGATAAACCATTTGGACTGCATTGTTTAAGGACGTTGTTGTCCATTACCGTATAAACCCAAATTTAATAGGAAATAGCTAATGACTATTAAATAATAATGCTTTGTCATTAAAAAAAACATAATTTAGTAATTTTCTGTCTGGACAATTTTTTTCTGAAGATATCGTAAAATGATGTGTGTCTAAAATTAAAATTAAAGTCATCATATTATCAAAATTATCGTCAATTGAAGGTAGCAAAGTATAATTACAGTGTCCGTCATCATAATTTAAAATACATCGGTGATAATATAATAACATCCTCATTCTCCGTATCAGTATAAAGGAGTTATTGAAAAATTCTTAGCCTACTATAGAAGCAAACAAAATCTGAAAGTCATACATTTATTACAACGAATCTGCAATCCCTCTAGACCTTTTAAAATGAAATTTTGTATCTTACTCTGCAAACCAGGTCTCCTCAGCTTCTATCACTTCTTCGTTGGAAGAAAATTAACGACCTTCTAATTTTTTTTTCATTTGAGGAAAGACATGTTAAAAACAAAACACCTTTGGACAACTTTTCGCCCCTTTTCTCCACAATTCTTTCTCCTAGAGTAATCAGTAACATCGAATAATAATTCCCACTTATAGTTCCACCCTTATCCAGAAAATCAATCATGCTTACTCCATGGCAATTCCAAAAAACTAAAGCAAGAACTTTTCCAGCAGATTTTTCAACACAAAATTTCATAGGTCTTGAAAAACCGGAGTGTCTTCATTCCATTGATTGTTGTTTTGTTTCTGGGTTATAGAAATGCACCCAAGTTTCATCCATAGTAACAATACGACTTAAAAAATCTGCATCATTTTCAAAGCGATCACAGATCAAAAGTGATGCTTTCACCCTTGCACGCTTCTGGTCAACGTTCAGACATTTGGGGATCCATTTTGCAGAAATTTTTCTAATGTTCAAATCGATGTGAACTATGTGCATCAACATTTTCGGGGACGAACACACAAACTGGCCTTCCCGATCCGTGTTAATCTTCAATAGAAAATTAACCCCTTTTGAAGCTTGTAATCCAATTTTTCACGGTTGCATACGAAGGACTTAATCCCGTTAAATACAGGTACTTAATGATGGCTTGATACTCCAATTTTTCGATTCGACCTCATTACCTGTATAAATATGTACAAGTCATTTTATATTATTTTGGCGAATACTATACATCTTCTGTCATAACACAGTATATAAATATTTTATATGGTTTCAAGAACAGGATTAAAAAAACATTAGTATCATTATTAAAGCGTAAACGTCCTCAATATTACACGGCATCGTTAATAATTCTCTTGTAATTGCTGACAATTTTTTATAACAATCTAAATTTCATAACTATTTACAAAAAACAACAACATTAAACCGGAACCTATTATCATTACATAAAGTTCATTACCATCAACCAAATTACACAACTTACAAATAAAACTAGGTACATAATAACAAATTTATTTGATTTCAGTCTTGCTACTGGTAATATCTCAATCTTTGGTAAGTGAATTAGACAATTAATCTGAATCCAATATTAACATAATACTCAAAACATTTAGGCGCAGAATGGTTACCAATATAATAAACCCGATCAATCGTTTGAACCTGGTTCAAACGGTAAACCAATGCACCGGGACAAACTAACGGTTATCCGCAACAAAACGGCGGTTCTCCAGGTCAATCTAACGGTTATCCTTCAGGTGGTTCCCGGGTCAACAAGGGCCTGGTTTCACACCACCAACTAGTCAAAATGGTATAGGTAACGGCCACAAACCGGGAGGAAACGGAAACGGTGGCCAATCTAACGGTTATCCCTCAGGTCGTCCGCAAGGACCACCATTCCCAACACCAGGTCAACAAACTCCTGGTTTTCCTAGTCAAAATGGCAATAACGGTCATAAACCTGGGGGAAACGGAAATGGATACCCTAGTGGTCCATCCAATGGTAATGGAGGTTATCCAAGTGGGCCGTCTAATGGTAACGGAGGTTCAAATGGAAATGGTTACCCAAGTAAGCCATCAAATGGTAATGGAGGTTATCCGAGCGGCCCATCCAATGGTAACGGAGGTTCAAACGGAAATGGTTACCCAAGTAAGCCATCAAACGGTAATGGAGGTCATCCTAGTGGTCCATCCAATGGTAATGGAGGTTATCCGAGCGGCCCATTTAATGGTAACGGAGGTTCCAACGGAAATGGTTACCCAAGTAAACCATCAAATGGTAATGGAGGCTATCCCAGTGGCCCATTCAATGGTAACGGTGGTTATCCGAGCGGCCCATCCAATGGTAACGGAGGTACAAACGGAAATGGTTACCCAAGTAAACCATCAAATGGTAATGGAGGCTATCCTAGTGGCCCGTCCAATGGTAACGGAGGTTCAAACGGAAATGGTTACCCAAGCAAACCCTCCAATGGACATGGTTTTCCAAACAGGCCATCTAATGGAAATGGATATCCAAGCGGTCCAACTGGTCCTACAAATGGCAACGGTGGATATCCAGGTGGCGGACCAGAAGATTCAGTCCCTGGTATTGATCGTCCTTCTAGACCTTCTGGATTATATGGGACTCCGTTTGCGCCCGGTTCCGGCGGTCCAGGATCACAAAGACCATCACCAGGTGGTTTTCCTGGAAATATTCCCCAAAACGGCGAACCTGGTGGTTTCCTGGTTCTAGGCCGCATGGACCAGGAGGAACTGGACCTGGTGGTAATCAAGGACCTGGTGGTGTTCAAGGACCTGGCGGATATGAAAATGGTGGTCCCGCTGGTAATGATGGCGGACAAAACGGTTTCCATGGTAGACCTGGTGGTCCTGGTTCTCAACCGGGTGGCCAATTTCCTGGCGCTCAAGGCCCTTTCCTGGCGGCGAAGGACCCGGAGGAGCTCACACAGGATTTGGACAAGATCAATTTGATGAAGGCGATTATTCTGCTATCCCTGGTGAACCCGATATCGATTATCCAATTTATTCAGAAATTTTCGAAACATCATTCCGCTGTGAAGATCAAGAATATCCAGGATACTACGCTGACGTAGATGCGAGATGTCAAATATTTCATGTTTGTGCTAATAACAAAACATATGATTTCTTATGCCCCAACGGTACAATCTTCCATCAAGAATATCTTGTTTGCGTCTGGTGGAACGAATTTGATTGTAGTACCGCTCCTTCTTTGTATGGTATTAACGCCAATATTTATGATTATAATATATTCGGATCCGAAGGTGGTGTTGTCTCGTATCCTGGTCAAGGGCCAAACTACCCAGGCGGAAATCAAGGTCCACAAGAAGATGGTGCTGGAGACCAGAATGGTTATCCAGGAGGAAGACCTGTAGGTCCAGGTGCAGAAGGCCCTTCAGGCGGTTATCCAGGTAGTAGACCTGGTCGACCAGGTGAAGGAGGACCAGGTGCAGGAGGTCCATCAAATGGTTATCCAAGTGGAGGACCAGGCGCAGAAGGTCCATCAAATGGCTATCCAAGTGGAAGACCAGGTGCAGGAGGTCCATCAGGTGGCCATCCAAGTGAAGGACCAGGTGCAGGAGGTCCATCAAATGGCTATCCTAGTGGAGGACCAGGTTCAGGAGGTCCATCAAATGGCTATCCAAGTGGAAGACCAGGTGCAGGAGGTCCATCAAATGGCTATCCAAGTGGAAGACCAGGTGCAGGAGGTCCATCAGGTGGCCATCCAAGTGAAGGACCAGGTGCAGGAGGTCCATCAAATGGTTATCCTAGTGGAGGACCAGGTACAGGTGGTCCATCAAATGGCTATCCTAGTGGAGGACCAGGTTCAGGAGGTTCATCAAATGGCTATCCAAGTGGAGGACCAGGTTCAGGAGGGCCATCAAATGGCTATCCAAGTGGAAGACCAGGTGCAGGAGGTCAATCAAATGGCTATCCAAGTGGAGGACCAGGTGCAGGAGGTCCCTCAAATGGTTATCCAAGTGGAAGACCAGGTACAGGTGGTCCATCAAATGGTTATCCTAGCGGAGGACCGGGTTCAGGAGGTCCATCAAGCGGCTACCCAAGTGGAGGACCAGGAACGGGAGCTCCATCAAATGGTTATCCAAGTGGAGGACCAGGTGCAGGAGGCCCATCAAATGGCTATCCAAGTGGAGGACCCAGTGGGCCTGGAACTGGTGGTACACCAAGTGGTGGTAATGGTCGTCCACATGGACCTGGATCTGCGTCAAATGGACAACATGGACAAAATGGAGGATACCCTAGCGGCAGACCAGATGGTCCCGGACTTGATATACCTCCAGGTGGTCTTCCAGGATTACAAAATGGTGGCGGACCTGGAAGCTATCCAGGCGGTAGACCTCAAGGACCTGGAAGTTATCCAGGAGGTGGACCACAGAATGGTGGATCTCAAAACCAAAATGGTGGAACGCAAGGATCTGGTAATGGTCACGGAAGACCGCAAGGACCTGGAGGATATCCTGGCGGTGGACAACAAAATGGTGGATCTTCAGAAGGTTATCCAAGTGGTAGACCAAGTGGACCAGGTGAGAATCGTCCCGGTTTTCCGAGTTCCAGACCTGCTGACCCAACCAGACAATATTTGCCTCCAGTCAGACGTTAAAATAATTTTGTACAAATAACTAGTTTTTTACTTTTTTATTAAGGACGTGCCCTACGATGGAATACCTGTATATAGTAAAGTGATATATTACTAATGTTAAAAGGATGAGTATACTTTTTATTTTATTTTTATACAGAAAATGTAATAATAAATATATTTAAGTTAAAGAAATGTAATTAGTATATTTAGTATTTTATATGCGAATTAAAAGTGTTCATATAACTCTGTATATCTCTTTTATTGTGTTTAATGTTCCTTAAGAAATAATTTAAAAAGTGCGCGTTTGTTTGAAATTAATCTTCACCAAAGGAGAATTCTTTTATTGTTGGATTGTGAGAATTGTAACACATTTGAAACATGAAACTATTGTTAAATGTAATCACAAAAACTCTAGTTACCAAGAGCAAAACAATTATTTAAGGTAAAAGGTTACGTAACGAATATGACTTTGAGGATGTAATTGGGAAATACGTCCTAGAATCGTGTTATAAAATTTTATTTCCATAAAAAGGTCTGTACATAATTTACAAAGGTACTATCAAAAAACTTAATATTTTTTGGCATGGATTATTTTGCTGAATATTCTTGTGATTGCATTGATATAAGCAGCCGTTCGAATATCCAATCCTAATTTGTACTCGTCGATTATAGCCAGAATTTTCTGGAAAAAAAAATCCGTAGTTTGAAGATACATACTAAATTTTAATCTTACATTTGAAAAATTCATAATAGCAGCAATAGCAGTTCAGAACTAATATGGCAAGATGTTAGTTGTCGACAAGCATACAATTATTTTTATGAATGAAGAAGATTGTATCCAAATTTACCGTTGCAAAATATAATAATTAAGAACACAAAATTATATATCAGTTGAAGTATATAATATGTCATGTGTAAGTGCAGAAAATATCATAATTTAGCCTAAATGCGAATTGAAATGTAGGAAGAATGTTTGCTGGCTCAAGGTAAATTGCGTATGTGTTTGCAATAGCTTCTAGAAAACCTTAAACAGTGCAATGCTAGGTCGTAGATCAAGGAATTCTTTGGGGTTATCAGGTTTAGGAAGCTGAAAGATGCGGGATTTGCTCCCGACACTGCAAAAGATATTGCTTGCAATGGATATTATTATTATTATATTTCTGACATACAGTGGCGGACAAAAAAATAGGTACAAAGTAAGCAGTACCACAACTAGTTTTGAAATTGTAGGTAGGTACTATTGGTAATGCGGATACCATTTGACCCCGTACTTACTACTACGATATTAGTACCCGTACAATACGTCGCCGATTGGTAGCGAATAATTTGCACGGCAGAGCTGCGAGGAAAATTCCACTTCCAAGTAAAAAAAATATTGCAGCTAGATTGAGTGAGGAAACGAAAATAAATTTACACGGATCTGACGACAGAGTTTATGTTCGTAGGCCAGTAAATAAAGAACTCTCTCCAAAATATACGATTAAGACAATAAAGCATGGTGGCGGCCGCATCATGGTGTGGGGCTGTTTCTCGTTGAACGCGGTCGGTCCAATTCATTGGTTTAAAAACACTATGACGAAAGAAATTTACAAAGACGTTATATAAAATGTTATGGTTCCATACGCCGAGGGCAACATGCCGGTGATATGGATATATCAGCAAGATAACGATCCTAAATACACTTCCAAGTGTGTCAAACAATGGTTTTCTGAAAATAATATTCGAAGTTTAGGTTGGCCGGCTCAATCACCGGATATTAATCCAATAGAGAATCTTTGAAAGTGTGTTAAGGATTCGTTGCGGCCTAAAAAATTTAAAAATCAAACGAATTATGGCAAGGTGTACAAGAAACTTGATACGCTATTCCACTTGAGATTTGCCAGCGGTTAGTAAATTCTTTGCCGAACAGGTGCCGTGATATTATACGAAATAATGGCCATGCTATAAAGTACTGAAGTATACAAGTACTGACCAACCACCAAACTAACCACCTGACCAATTTGCAATACCTTTATAACTTTTATCTTACTTGTACCTGGTATTTTGTCCAGGCAGAATTTGTCATTTTCATTTTATTTTTGTTACGGGTATTATTACGGGTCGATAGCCGCAGTGGTTAGGCGGCTGACTATTGTTGTGAGAGGACGATAGGTGCCGGGCTTCAATTCTCTGGAGGGACGGTGACATTTTTTCAGAGAGTTTAATCCCGGATCGACTTGCCATTCGCTGTTGGGAGCAAAGTGATTAACAGCGCGGCATCATAAAAGGCGATATGATGCTGTCACTAAGCCTTTTAAACACAACTTACACACACTAAACTACACCGCAAGAGTTGCAGTGATAGCCAGACAAGTAATACAGCTCACGGAGTCACTGCAACTAAGCACCCACCACACATTAAAAAAAAAAAAGTTAAATATTCACTTAGCAGTCTTTTCTCTCAAAACCCAAAGTTGTTTTCTCTGTACCTATTTTTTTGTCCACTACTGTAGATGGCGTTGATTTTCATAGTCGTCACTAATTGACGCCAGAGCAAAAGCACATTTGACAACTCACTTTAGAGATGAATTTGGCCATCATTAAACGAAATCCTAAACACTTCCTAACAATATTCGTTACTGTGGATGAAACCAGGGTTCACCATTATAATTCTGAATCAAAAAAACATTGAATGGACACATAAGGGTTTACCACTCCCTCGAAAGTTTCATGTAACAACATCTGCAGGGAAGATCGCAGCAAAATTTTTTTTGGGATGCCAAAGGAATTATTTTTATGGATTTTTTTAGCACATAATCAGACAATAATTGCGCAATATTATACTGCTTTAATTTCAAAACCGCCTGATTCCATCAAAGAAAAAAGGAAAATTCAGACGTGGTGTGCAACTCATAATGCAGGCTTCGAAGTTTTCTAGATTCTCCAGATTTGACTTCCAGGCATTCCTGAAACTCAAGAAACCCCTTGAGATTCGTTTTCTGGTGATCAGAAGTGAACGAGTGGTTTGCAGCCCAAGACAAAACACTTTTTTTCTGAGCGCGTTAAAGCTCTTTACCATCGTTATACCAAGTGTGTCAACGTCTTAGGAAATTATGTTAAAAAATAAAAAATTCCAACTTTCCAAGTTAAAAAGGAATTGCAACGCGTATCTACTGTTTTTCATTCAGACATTTTTTAAAGATAAACTTCGCTTCCTTTCACTTTTTTGAAATTGGAAAGATTTTGTTAATAGCCTATAGTTATATCAGTGGGTCCAGAGTTATCGTGACCTGTCACATTTCTTCTCTTACATGATGTCGTTACTTACTTCATCATGCTCATCTACATTTACAATAAGTTGTGTTTCAAGAAAGTCAGAACTCGAATTGACATGAAGGTTATCAGTTTGTTGAACATCATATTTCAGTTGGATTGTTCCAACTACTTACCAACACACTGGGAAAGATAGGTTCGTCAGCATCATATTTTGGAGTTGAGGATACATTTTGAGAATGGTTATTTATTATACCAGTCAATATACTTAACACGTTACGTGAATTTAAAGCAAGATCTGCCATACAAAGATAGACAGGTGGAAGGTTGATGAACTCGCATTTGAAGATTATTATGTAAACAGCTACAATACATACAAATTTTTTATAAGCCTCTAATCTAACAGCGTGCACAATAAACTTAAGTGAGCCGTTTTCATCCCAATGAGACAGTTCCGTCACTTAGAACGAAGTGGAAAGAAGTGCTGATAAGATCTGAATGGAAGCTAGCATAATGTTCTGTAGGTTTTTAGAGATGGTTGAAACGACGTGACAGATATTGCAATATGGCAGGACACTGAACAATGATCTGAAAAGCCATGAACAGCAGCAAGTTTTTAAAAAATCTAAATCAGTTAGTGCTTAAATAGTATACGTAATTAATAATGAATAATGGAATGTAGGGTACCTTATAACTCTTCTGCATCATACTTTCCAAAATCTTCTTGATTTTCTCTTCATCATTGACATTGATAAAATCAATATGAGCGCCGGTGAGTGCAAGATTCGCTAACCTGCAATAAAAAGCAATTTTTCCTTTTTCTAGTCATGTTTTATTTAAAAAAAGTCAACGTATATACGTAACTTACCTACTAATAAGCATATTATCTGGACTGTGTTGTAAATTCTTTACATATTCCAAATAAGACGTAACAGAGGCCCCACATCCTGCAAAAATATCCGGAAGTACGACACGTTTACGTGCTAGTAAGACTTTATGAGCAGTAGGCGTTATAGGAGCATAAGCTGCTTCCACCACAATTTTTGCCTGTACATTTTCCGCTACATAACACTGTAAACTTCTGTGGGTTGCCGCGAAGATCAGTATGTCGCAAGGCTCCAAGTATATCTCGTCCATCGTGCCTGGCCTTGTATATTTATTGAACTCTTGTATCGAATCATTTCGGTGCTTGTAATCTAATAATTCCTATAAGAGATATTACAATAATATTATATCAATATCATTAATACTATAAAAAGAAAGAAGCCAATTGTGTACGTCGATTCGCTACTATAAAAAGTGAAACAAAGAGGTTCTTCCGGGTTTAAGACTAGACGTGCATGCATCTTCAGATTTTATCGAAAAGAAAAAGATCATGAGCTTGAGGACACGAATTCTCGAAACGGGATTATTCACTATGTTTATAGGTATTGTACGTAATGCATCGTGAGAAGTAGAATTAGAGGAAGTACACAACCGATAGTTAAAAAGTAATATATCAGTTATGTCAAGTCGTAAAAGAATGAGTTATGTTTTACATAGATTCTATTAGGAAAGTTCTATTGCAGCAATACGCCCAACATATTAAATAAAAATAAATAAATTACGTTTTACAGCATTTCATGCGTTACCTAAGTAGGGGTTTTAGTCTATAGAACTAGATGTATATACAGTGTGGAACAGCCAAATGGAATAAATTCGATAACAAATAAATGAGGGTGTATTGGGAAAAAACGCTTGGACACGTCGATTTGTATTTTTAAATGCGCATTTTTTTCAAAAAAAAAAATTATACAGGGTGTGTCATGTGACAGTGGCCAATACCAACTTTCTTATTTTAAATGGAAACCCCTGCATATTATTTATTTTTTGGGTTCTTCGGAAAATTCTAGACATAATTCATGTACAATGTCCCATACCTATCTTCAACTGTTTCGGAAATATTAAGTGTTTTCAGATTTATTACAAAAATTAACATTAAAAAAAGAAAATTATTTTATTTCACAAATTCGCTACATTACACTAAAAATCTATTTCCCATTTAGCTCTTGATATTGATAAAGTAAGCAAAAACCATTGCTGCGTTCCTTTTTACTGATATGAAATTAAAAAAATACAAAGACCGTTTTGTTTATTTTCGTAAAAACGTAGCCTTAGCAACATGTTGTCTGCCTGCATGACAGTAGTGATCAGTGTCAGTGCTATTGTCGTTTGCATTTCGTTAACTGTACGTAATAATATCAGAAAAATGGTTCATTTAACAGAAATGCACAAAATAACCATTCTACAAATGATTGGTTATGGGGATAACACACGGACACAAATGGAAGTTTCTCGCTTATTTCACGAAAAATTTCCAAATTTGCCGCCTGTATCCCAAAGAACAATTAGCAAAATAGAAAAACAGTTTTGCGAGCTTGGTCATATAAGACATATTAAAAAAGTAGCTGCCAATGCAGTAAGTGATGATACGAAATTGGATATTATGATTGAGTTTCAAGAAAACCCACATAATTCTGGTCGAAAAGCAGCCCCACTGTTCAACATTAGCCACACATCAATTTTTCGAGTATTAAAGGAAAGTAAAATGCATCCCTATAAAATGATGCCAACTCAGGAGCTCATGGAAGACGATTTCGATAGGAGAACGTATTTTTGTGAACAGATGATGGCAATGTTAGATAACAATGTGATCCAATTAGAAGATATTTTATTTTCTGATGAGAGCACATTTACACTTCACGGCCATGTTAATCGTCAAAATTGCCGCTATTGGTCTAATGAGAATCCTCACTGGATGAGAGAGGAACATACGCAATATCCTGAAAAAGTTAATGTTTGGGCAGGAATTGTTGGAAATTACATCGTAGGTCCCTTTTTCATTGATAGTAACTTAAATGGAGATAAATATTTAGAACTGCTCCAAAATAATGTCGTGCCAACTTTCGCAAACTTATATCCTAATCCAGCAAACCCACAAGTTCCTGCCAATACAGTATGGTTTCAGCAAGATGGAGCACCGCCCCATTTCCAAATCAATGTCCGGCAGTACCTGAACCAAATTCTTCCAAATCGGTGGCTAGCGAGGCGCGGATCGATAGAATGGCCAGCACGATCTCCTGATCTGACGCCATTAGACTACTTTTTGTGGGGATATGTCAAAAGTCTTGTATACAAAACTAAACCCCTCAACTTAGATGACTTCAAAAGACGAATCACGCTCGCGATTAGATCAGTCACGCCTGAGATGTTGAGTAATGTTAGAAGACATTTCTATAGCAGATTAGCATGTTGCCAAGACGTTCGCGGCGAGCATTTTGAACATTTACTACATTGACATTAATGTTTTTTGTTTGTTTTTTTTTACATTATTAAGAAATAATTAGTATTACTTATTAGGTTTTTAGTGTAATGTAGCGAATTTGTGAAATAAAATAATTTTCTTTTTTAATGTTAATTTTCGTAATAAATCTGAAAACACTTAATATTTCCGAAACAGTTGAAGATAGGTTTGGGACATTGTACATGAATTATGTCTAGAATTTTCCGAAGAACCAAAAAAAAAAATAATATGCAGGGGTTTCCATTTAAAATAAGAAAGTTGATATTGGCCACTGTCACATGACACACCCTGTATATATATATTTTTTTTAAATGCGCATTTAAAAATACAAATCGACGTGTCCAAGCGTTTTTCCCAATACATTCTCATTTATTTGTTATCGAATTTATTCCATTTGGCTGTTCCACACTGTATGTAATAATAATCATTGCAGCAAGAATTATTTTAAAATTATTCGATCGAAAAATCACACATCAATCGTGTATGGTTGACGAACTGACAGCACAGATAGGCAATTGCAAAATTCATGTAAGTTCATCCTCATTGTGTACTGTGAGAGTACTTCGTCGTAATTTTCAATGTAATCGGATTAATTGTAAGAAATAAGAGCGATCAAACTAAGGGAAAAGTTCTATAAAATCTGACGTATGTATATACTTACAGTGTTAATTGTTCGATTGTTATAATTGTAACAAAGCCTGTTCTGCTTTCACGGATGGGCAATAAATTAATGATTTGCAAAATCTTGTAGTACATGTATTGAGGTATATAGATAGGTTTATATAACGTAAGTAATAATGGCATGATTTAATATGAATGAGTAATAAATTGCACACAAAAAATTGTCTCAATTTTTTTATCATCTTATGTCTTTGTGTTCTTTTGAAGAAAATTTCATCCTTTTAGCTGAGAACCAAGCATTTCAGCCTTTTTTTTGATAGGTTTAAATCTCATATAGGATCACTCAATATGACCATTTAATGCAATTAATAACAATGACTTAATGTACAAAGTATTATTATTGTAAACAAGAAGGCATTCGAACTATAAAACCTACGGTGGGACTACTGTGCAGCGGTTCAAATATTTAAACGTTTCGAATTAAGTAATTTAGGTAATGACTATATCTGCATTGCCACTTTTTAGTATAAAAATATGTCATTTATAAGGAAATACCCAATTCTAATAAACACGTAATAAATCATTTTGCAAATGACTTTTTTTTTCTCACTAGGTCAAATTCCATATATATATAACCTCTTACCAAATTTGACCAAGTGTCGGCACTAATAGAAGTAGACTATTCCCATTAGAGATTCTCTTTGAAATCGGCAATGGAATTTCCTGTGACATTCCCATATGTAGCGGTTTGCAAGCAGTTTTTATGTACAGCTTGTGTAATAAGTAATGTCTTCCCCGCTTATCAAACTTTCTTCCGCTCATGCCCGTTTTTATAAATGCCCTTTCAGGTGTATAGTTGAGTATTAAGAATATCTCGACCGAATCGGCGTGAGCGAAAGAAAGTTTGATATGTGCCTCAAAGGGGAAGACATTACTTAATCCACAAACTGTACCGGGTGGCCAACTAAGAATGTCGCTCAGCCATATCTCAGGAACGGTTCACAGTACAGCTTTGGGGAAAAATATTATTGACTAAAGTGACCCAGAGAAACGTTTGGAAATTATTTACAAAAGCGTAGGATGACCGCTAGAGGGCGTAACTGACCACCAAACATTTTCATTCTTAATTTTTGCAAAATCTACCAACTTAAGGTCCATCATAAATATCAAAATTGGAATCTACTGAAAATTTTGCATATTCTACATCGGACAACTTTTTTGTATTTTTGAAATAAGGGGAGGGGAAGAGAGAAAACTTCGTTCCTTGAATACAAAGTTTCCCCTTTTTCCCTGTCCTTATTTGACAAAATACAAAAAAGTTGTCCGATATAAAATATAAAAAATTTTCAATAGATTCCGATTTTCTTATTTATTATAAGAATAAAAATAAGAATTAAAATTTTTGCTTTAAAATTTCAATTTTAGCACGATTACAGGTACTTCGTAATTGATATAACATTAATTAAATGACATTCACGTATTTTATATGTTAAAATTTTAGATATCATATACTATGTTACACGATGAGAGGAAATTTACAGAACATCTATATTGATCTTTATAAAAAGTTATGTGAAAATATTTGTAGACTACTAAAACTTGAACTAGCGTATAGAAAGTGATCAAAAAATAATAAAAAAGCCGTACATTCTGTCAAGAAGAAAGCACCAGGAATCAAATATTTAAAAAGTCTGCTTAAAGGGATTGTCGACATTTTTTGTCGCTAAGTTGGCACAACTTTCATCTATACTCTCGTGGAGCATCTCTTGTAATTTAGTTTGTTTACAGTGTGCCATTTTGTTACTTCATCTCAAGTGTGTTTTGTGACTGAACAAAAAATCTGTCTTAAATTTTACATTGCAAATGAAATTTCGTGTGCCGAATCCCTGAAAATGTTACGCTTACGCAATTTTTCTTCGACTTTATCAAAAACACAGTGCATTTAAAAGTGGTCGAGAGGTGGTGACTGAACTCAGCATCCCTAAAGTAACCTATCTCCTTGTCACATATATTTGTGATGGTATTACAGGTGTTCGAACGGTTGCGTGAAGTTATCCACACTTTTCCAGCCACGCTTCTATCGTAACGAAAGTTCGAATGAAGTAGTAATTTCAATATAACATACGATCGTGGTTTTCTTATAAATTTTACAATAAATGTTCTACAATCCACAATATATTAACCGAATTCTCTCTGGTGGAAGCTATTTTATATATCTAACAACGAAATTTAATTGGCTCGACGTTTGTGGCCTTCAGAATAAAGAAAAATCGAAAAACCGCGGATGGGATAATTAAAACGTCGTGTTTCTCTTATTTATTCGAGTGCCTCGACACCGACCATAGGTATTATTTTGGTATGATGGCCTCCTACCATACCAACCATCAAATTCATTTGGCTGGCCGTTTATGACCTTCAAAGGTAATAAAAATCGAAAAAACCGTGGATGGGATAATTAAGACGTCGTGATGCTCTTATTTATTCGAGTGCCTCGACACCGACCATAGGTAATATTTTGGCATTATGCTCTCGTACCATACCAACCATCAAATTCATTTGGCTGGCCGTTTATGACCTTCAAAAGTAATAAAAATCGAAAACCGTGGATGGGATAATTAAAACGTTATGGTTCACTTATTTACTCGAGTGCCTCGACACCAACCTCAGGCAATATTTTAGCATGATGGTCTCGTACCAATTCATCCATCAAATTCATTTGGCTGGCCGTTTATGACCTTCAAAAGTAATAAAAATCGAAAACCGTGGATGGGATAATTAAAACGTTGTGGTTCACTTATTTATTCGAGTGCCTCGACACCGACCTCAGACAATATTTTAGCATGATGGTCTCGTACCAATTCATCCATCAAATTCATTTGGCTGGCCGTTTATGACCTTCAAAAGTAATAAAAATCGAAAACCGTGGATGGGATAATTAAAACGTTGTGGTTCACTTATTTACTCGAGTGCCTCGACACCAACCTCAGACAATATTTTAGCATGATGGTCTCGTACCAATTCATTCATCAAATTCATTTGGCTGGCCGTTTATGACCTTCAAAAGTAATAAAAATCGAAAACCGTGGATGGGATAATTAAAACGTTGTGGTTTACTTATTTATTCGAGTGCCTCGACACCGACCTCAGGCAATATTTTAGCATGATGGTCTCGTACCAATTCATCCATCAAATTCATTTGGCTGGCCGTTTATGACCTTCAAAGGAAATAAAAATCGAAAAATCCGTGGATGGGATAATTAAAACGTCGTGATGCTCTTATTTATTCGAGTGCCTCGACACCGACCATAGGTAATATTTTAGCATCATGGTCTCGTACCATACCAACTACTAAATTCATTTGGCTGGCCGTTTACGACCTTCAAAAGTAATAAAAATCGAAAAACCACGGTCCATCCACGGTTTTTCGATTTTTATTACTTTTGAAGGTCATAAGCGGCCAGCCAAATGAATTGGATGGTTGGTATGGTACGAGACCATCAATCCAAAATATGACCTATGGTCGGTGTCGAGGCACTCGAATAAATAAGAGAATCACGACATTTTAATTATCCCATCCGCGGTTTTTCGATTTTTCTTTATTCTGAAGGCCACAAACGACGAGCCAATTAAATTTCGTTGTTAGATATATAAAATAGCTTCCACCAGAGAGAATTCGGTTAATATATTGTGGATTGTAGAACATTTATTGTAAAATTCATGAGAAAACCGCGATCGTATATGTTATATTGGAATTACTACTTCATTCGAACTTTCGTTACGATAGAAGTGTGCCTGGAAAAGTGTGGATAACTTCACGCAACCTGTTCGAACTAACTAAACTATCTCCGGTGGCGCAATTGGTTAGCGCATCCGTCCGGTGAACGGTGAAGGTTCATGGTTCGAATCCTTGCCGAAACGCTTATATTTTTAAAATAAAATATTTGCTTGCATTGACGGGTGTAGAAAAATACAAGAGAGATAGCAGCTACCAAATACTATATGGATATATATGTATACGTGTAAAGAATAGTTCTTTAAGTGAAGTATAGATGCCACCTATAGCTGAATTTAGCCGATGCGTGAGACCAGACAAATATTGTCTATTACTAACCAACTACTGAATGCAATTATTCGTTTGGTCCGCTAGTTGTTCGCGTGCGTCTTTTGGTCTTCCCCTTTAAAACTCTCACAGCTCTAAGCATACGGTAGCGCCGCTCTATACTTCCCTAATGGAACTACACTTCTTTGACTATATTAATACTAGTATTATATTTGGTTTTACGAATCAATCCGTACCATTTTAAACGATTGTTTGAGCATGAAACGCGATCAAAAAAATTCGGATTAACGAAGGTCAAAACCTTCTCAAAAACGTTAGAAATGGCACACAATGTACTAATAGATCTTAGGTCAGAATATTTGCTAAGAGACTGTTTTTTGTGCCGTAATTATGTTGACGTTGCTTGAAATCTGCATCAGTGCCTTCAAGATTTCATCTTCCTCCATCAAAACCAGCAAGGTTGTTAGCAATGCCCAAGAATGTATAATTTTGAACTAGATAAGGATCAGCATCCTGGAATTGATAAAATGATTACTTATGGAGTTTGGGGTACTCAGGCTATGGAGTTAACTAGTATGTTTCTCTTTGTTAAAAATCCCCTCATAGCTTTATCGGTGACATTTCTAGGAGATTTGGTTTGGTCAGCTGATGAGGTTTCTTATTTTCCTTAAATGAATGTGAAACTGAACCTTCTGTTATCTGGTTGACTTAATACAGATATCATAGGAATCCAAAAGCATAAAAAACATCCTGCATTGGAGATTATCAAAATCAAAAAGTAGATATTGAAATCTACTTCTAAAAATGTGTCCTCAAAGACAACACCAAACATTGAGTTAACACAGTGCAATTTAATTTTGATCCATAATGGTTTCAGTGAGTTAATAAAGAACCCTCAGTGGTAGAAAAATGCCGAGAACTCGCACAAAATTGGGGTAGAATATTATACGTTCACAACGCCCTCCATACAAATCTGACATCCCCAGAAGAGTCTTTTCACTTCTTCAAGTCCCTATTACGTATACTATAGATTATGAGCAAATGGGTGACAGATAAAAAATATAGAAATAGAGGTATCGTAAGATATCAGTTTCGCAGTCACATTAACTAATTAAAAAAAAACTAACTACTCTTTCTAATATACCTACTTACCTTCACTGGAATACCATCTTCCATATAAATAAAAGCATCATGTTCCTTTACACCCACACATATTGCTCCAGCTTGAGTTAAGGCCAAAGCAATTTGACCCCCTATCTTTCCTAAACCCTAAAGGTGAAATTTTGTCATTACTATCATTTAAACTTCCACAATGAAATTAATTGTACTTGTATTATGAATGTTTTACCAGCTATATTACCATCCAATTCAATTTCACTCATGATCTTTTCCTCGTTTAAAAGTAATTCTAAAGCGTACAAAACGCCATGAGCCAAGCATTTATCATAAATTTCAATACCACCAGCTGTCCATGGTTTTCCGACAGCACAAGCTAAACCATCTTGAGTATCTACAACGAATTCCTGAATTATTCCGTTCAGACAATTTCACTACCTTTACTTTCGGCAAATTCTTGTGCTATCCATTCCATTTCTTTCGAGCTGCAATACAGATCCGGTTCAATTACGTCCACGTAGCTACCTAAAAATCCTCTTTTAGCTAATTCTTTTCCATACGACACAACTATATCTTTCAACTCCCCCGGATTATAATCAAAACCGCTAATTTTTAATCCACCGTGAGCGCCGCTCATATCAATCCCCAAACAAGCATGTTTAAATGTTGATAATACAGAGAAGGTTCTAACATGATCCTTACTTAAATCAGAACAAATCCTCATGCCTAAAACGAAGTTTTTAACGATCATAAATATTTTTAATCTCCAAAATAATACCTCCCAAACATGGTGTGTTGTACAATTGTAAGTTGTGCATAGCTCGGAAACCTCTGACAACTTCGCGTTCTCCGTTTGATCTCTTAATGGGAAAGTTGACATCTATGAGGCTCTCACACGGTTCTAAGCAATTGATTATTTCTACAATCTTTTTTTCAGCGTTAGCATTGCCTAATGATTTGTCCGTGTGTAATAAATCCTGGACTAATGAAGGAAAACACACTGTGTAAGCTCTGTGGACGAACCAATTTGTATAATCGAAGAGTGGTGCATTCGCCAAATAAAATGCGTTTCTGTATCTTTGAGGGATATCATAGAAAGCCGTTTGGTTACTGTAATTTCGAAAAATGGGAATTTTCAAAGATTGTTTCAGGAATCTTAACATTTTAAAAAGAATTTTCGTAATTTATATAAATAGAAAACTAACAAAAATAGTGTCAAGTTTGACAATGTTGACAAATTTAAATGCAATTGACAACAATTGTGTAAGTAGACCTGTCATGTCATAAAATCACGCCAACATTAAAATTGTTAATCAGCGTAATCCACTCAATAAAATTCTCGTGAAAATAGTTTTTTTTTGTGTCGAATACAGAGGAAATAGTCGACAAGAAGCATACCATCAAATTGCAATAGATGGAGAGTCGACGTTCTGTCTTTTGTAGGTAGTGAAGGTCATTGTGAGCATCTTGGAGTCCCCTTTGTGATAAAAAAAAACTGCTCTATCCGTCTTAGCCTACTAACGCCATCGGTTCCTTTTCGCCATAACTAAAGCGCAATAATGGTCAGTAATGTTGACACCTGGCTGCAACTTTATCGGCAGTTATACCTTATTTCAAAAAGACAAAATTCTGAACACACCTCCCAAAAATTACAATATATAATTTGCAAAATAAATTTTATGTGACATTCTCTGATAACTAAGGTAAAACAAAACTAATCTAAATCGAAAAATAGATAAACTAATAATTATAGTAAAACTTTAAATACAATATTGTTGTACAATGTCAGAATGTTTGACAATGAACCAAAAATAACAGAACGTTGCATAATGTAATTTTGCCCTGGTTTCAGCCAATAAGAAACAAGTGTCAATTGGGTCTGTTCAGAATTTTGTCTGTCTCTTTTTGAAATAAGGTATAGGCCATGACTAGACTTAACATTAATGCAATTGATAGGAAGAACCCTGCTCAATTTAAATTTATAGCCTTTGTTTCATTATGTACCGTGTCTCGTTGCGGCCCAGCCTCTCCTAACCGATTTACAGTTTAAATGTATAATCTTTATTGGTTTCCATGGTTACGAAAATATTTAGATAGTGTAGAGCAGAGAAAATAACCTAACGAGAATGGTATCTTCCTAGTTATTAAGTGGAACAAGTTTGCGCCATCTATCGAGAAGTTCACAATTAAAAATGTCGAGGCGGCTAATTTGAATATATTTAATAGTTATTAGGATACTGGCCGAGTTTTTTTATTCAACACAGAGATGTGATCGATTCAGATATGGATCGCTATTGGTAAAAATTAAAATATTAGCCAACAGTAGTCGATTACTGGATGTCATCACAACTTTTTGTTGAATAAATGAGCTCGCTCCATATTTTGTTACATTTTAAATTATTTAATGAATGTCATTATTTACATATTTCACTACCTATTTCATGAAATAAATCAAAATATTAGTTCTAATAATTTACAGGTAAAAATATACCTAACTACATGCGTAAAGTTTATTAATATGAAAACATCAGAAAGTATTAACAATATTTCAATGCAACAATATAGAGAGTGTACGTAAATGATTGTACATGATGTCATGCCAGGCCCGCGCCAAGCGGGGGTGTTGGGGGTGCGCAACACCCGGGCGGCAGGTCTTCGGGGGCGGAAAAAAATATTAAAAATTATTTAAAAAGATTAAAATAATTTTTAGGGGGGGCGGCAATTTTTACTTGGCACCCGGGCGCCGATATACCTTGGCGCGGCACTGTGTCATGCATTAGTACAAATAATAAAGTATTTATTATGATATTACAAAATTACTCTTCATTTGATAATGTCAAGCACACGGTACGTTTTTTTTTTGTTAGGATGTCTAACGTTTCATGTTCATTAGCCGCTATAATTGTATCTATATAAATTACAACTGCTTTCTACAAATACTCGTCTTCAATTTGCCAAATAAATTGTAATTGTGGGGTATCAAATTTGAGAAGCTATAAGATCGCAAAATACAACCTATTAGGTGATGATCACAAAATTGTTTTGAAATTTCAATTGCATAGCTGTGCATATTAGCATATAATCCTGTAGACGCTAATACTGAGCTAATTCATCATCATACACTTCATAAGCGATTCATCTTCTTCAAAATTTGCATTCAAAGAATGATAGGACGCAAAATTATTAATTAATAAAGTCTTAAAATAAGATGCAAACATTCTTGTGGAAGGATTTGTATTCCTACCAGCATGTCTTCACAATCTCTCACACTACACCTTCTATATAGCACCATCTGAAGTAAATAATAAGTATATTTGGTTAATGAAAATTAAACTAAAATATTGCCATGTATTTTTCTTCTGCACTTAATAAATTTAAAATAAAGTAAAAATTGTAGGTCATAAACAGTGTTATTAGACAGTTCTAATCAGTTCTAAACGAAAACGTCAATTTAAGAGACTTAAGTCACTTTACCGTACTTTCAAACCTTTTTCAAAAAAAATGCGTATAGCGCCATCTGACGAAAAGTTCAGATTTACATCATCTTGCATCTCTGTCTTACAAATTTGTTTTACAAGTCTCCATTTAAGTTAACGCGCCGTGGTGTAGAGTTCCTTATACTCGACCAACCGCGGTGGTCGACCATGTTAGTAGATACCATTGAGCTAGTATACCAGAGATAGATCACTATCTTTTCGATACTGCAATATACATGAATTTCAGTGGCATCTACCGGTAGGCCGAAAACTAAATAATAAATAACGCGAAATTTAAGGTATTGGACAGCAAGGTGATGTTATAGAGTTTTACCAAAATCACCTTAACATAATAGTAGACGCTACAATCATGTGATATAACACAAATTGTATTGTCACGCAATTGTAGCGTTTATCATTATTTTAAGGTGCTTTTGCACCAACGTAAATTATATACAGGGTGTTTCATAATATATGCGCTGGACTTCACGTTGTGATAGCTTGTCCAAAAATTTGAAAAAAAGTTTCTATCAACTTACCTTCTAAAATGCACCATTTTCGAGATACAGGGTGTTGAAATTTAATAAAAAAAATTAGTTTTTTGGAAATATCTCCGGAACGGTTTATCGTAAAGAAAACAGCTTTTGTAAGCATTTTCTACTTATAATAAGCTAAGTTGTGTGCGAGAAAAAAAAATGTTAAGATATAATTGGTGAAGATTTTGAAGGGGTAGTGGTTGTTTTTCTACCCAACTTCTACGCCACTGGAAAAAGTAGGGTTTTGAGACGCTCACTTGAACCGCCAATGTTTTCTACACAAAAAAGGTACCGTTTTCGAGAAAAATCAACTTTTATGTGGTTAACGTTTGCTTTTCTTACTTGTTCTAATGTTTTAGTTAAATAAAACTTTTATTTCAAAAAATGTACCATGTTTTTCAACACTTTAACAATGCGTTAACAGAAGAACTATAAGCTTTTTCTTAAGAATTGTCGGGTCGGGTTTTACTGCCCTTAATAGAGAGTGATTTTAGCATAAATATGTCGTTTAACAGAACGGTCGGTAAAGAGGGATACAAAACAATGGGATTGCTATTTGTAAATACGGGAAATTAATAATCGGTCGTTTAACACAGGTGGTCGCTAACAGGGGTTTAACTGTATTATCCCGTTGTAAATTTGACAATCGTTTAAAAATGTGTTAAAAGATGTTTTAGAGGTATCACAGTTAAACGCGGAGTTTAACTATTTCGTTTTGTCTGTATTTAGTTCTGTCCCACCAATACAACAAAATAAACGACTGCACCTTGTATAATAATATATACAATTTGTTATTACAGCATAAATAATTTGTCCGCATTGCTGTGTGTGTCGCAAATCCATCACAAAGCCGAAGTCTGTACTTGAAGGCATATTCGACACGTAGCTAGTTTATAGACAATCCATCATATAGAAATAAGCGTATAAGCTTCAGTTCACTAGACATTAAAAAATATGAAAATAATGATATCTGTGCTCTTGCATAGCATCGACGTATGTAAATATTGTTTATTTTGTGAATTATTACAAATATAAAGATTACTACCTAATTGTTTAACAATTTTTAATGCAATTAAAATTAACGGACAATAATAAACGGACTATAATAAAGTGTTTGGCCAAGGAAGAGGTAAGGCCAACCGAAATTTTGCGACGATTGCAGTTACAGTTCGGGGGTAACACTCTGACAAGACCCGCGTGTTTGCATGGCACCAAGAATTTTCTAAAGGGCATCAAAGGATCGAAAACGAGAGCCAAGGAGAAGTGTGATCGCAGCCAACATTAAGGCGATCCAAAACCTTTTAGAGAGAAATCGCCGCTTAAAGGTCTACCCAAACACATCAGTGCTGTGTCCGTTCAGTATCAGTGTCAGTGAAAAATAAAATATCGTTGCGTTTGCGTCAACCAGACTTGTTCACACACGTCCGACACAGTGACGTGTTTAAGTAGATAATATTTTTCACTGACACTGATACTGAACGGACACAGCACTGATGTGTCTGGGTAGACCTTAACTCTCTTTGAGGTCGTTGAGGAACTGAACATCAGTTACGTCAGATTATTTGGGTGTCCGCTAGATGGGTTCCACGTCTATTATCCGAAGATCAGAAGCAACATCGATTAGAGGTTTCGCAGCGTGTCTTCGATCGATTCCAGCAAGAGGGTGAAGCATTTTCGAATCGTATACTCACCGTTGACGAAACGTGCGTACACCATTACACGCCCGAGTCTAAACAGGCGAGTATGAAATGGAGAAAACGCATCAGGGAGAATGCACCCGTCAAAGCAAAAACGCGATTGTCAACCGGAATGGTAATGGCAACAGTGTTTTTTGATCGGCAAGGTGTTTTTCACGTTGACTTTGTACATGGTTAACGCACGATTAATACACAATGTTATTGTGAGTTGGTGGATGCTGCAAAATTGTCAGACGCAATCGGTCAGAAATGTCATTCTTTTGCATGACAATGGCAGACCTCATGTGGCTAATGTCACGAGGGAAAAAGTGGATTTGGATGGGAAATACTGGAACATCCTCGTGAGGAGCGTGTGGAAGCATTTGTACTCCAATTACTACATGAACGTCTGAAGAGTTTCTGCGATGCTGGAATAAAAAAAGCTAAAGAAGGCTCACTAACAATTCGATCTACAATGACATTTTTTGAAAGTCTGAACTGAATCAAGAGGTAGGAACATTTCTTTATTATTATTTTAAAATGCCTGTTTGCATTTACATCTACCTCAGGACTTGCATCGTTGGCATTAAACATTGCGTTGTTTCATTCTTTATTTTGGTCAAATTGCTATTTGAAGATCTTATTCTTGTTACTTCTTTGGAACACAAAATACAAATGGGACATTCTTCTGCAAAAGGGTTTTTATAACTATGCTCGATTATAATATAGTTTATGTGATTGCGATTTATTGCAGTTTCTTGTGAATCGTTTGCAGAATATTTTGCTGTATG
Organism: Holotrichia oblita; assembly: GCA_023690525.1. Lineage (NCBI taxonomy): Eukaryota > Metazoa > Arthropoda > Insecta > Coleoptera > Scarabaeidae > Holotrichia > Holotrichia oblita. The sequence continues at coordinate 80,662,417 of CM043021.1, read as the reverse complement.
AAAAATGATGAAAGCCCCACTTTTGCAGGGCAAATTTTTATTCCGGAATAATAAGCAATTGTATTAAACATACAATTAAATATACAATTGTAAAGAAAGGTAGTTAAACAGCTGGTGAGCGAGGAGAAGAGAAAGTCATGGGAACAGTTTGGAAGAAAGTTAGAAGAAGATGCGAAGGCTAATCAGAAACTTTTATAGAACATTGAGAAGCTTAAGAAAAATAAAGCAATATACATTTTATTAAAAGCAAAGACGGGTCAATAATAAAGGAAGAAATTAAAATTATGGAGAGATGGCGTGAGTACTGTCAGGATTTATTGGGAGGAGAAGAAATATCGGATAATGCTGAATTACCTGAGGCAAGGTCGCAATTGCATGAAGTAGGTCGGGAAGAAATAAAAATGGAGGAAGTAAAAGAGGCCATAAGTAAACTTAAAAATGGTAAATCTGCGAGGCATGATGGAATAACAGCGGAAATGCTGAAAAATCTAGGACATAATGGTGTTAACTTACTGAAAACTATAATTGACAAGGCCTGGGTGGAGGGTGTTATACCAGAAGATTGGGAAATAGCTATTGTAATGTCGATATACAAGAAAGGGGACAGGATGAAATGTGATAACTATAGAGGCATAACGTTGCTTGGCTAAAGTATACGAAAGTATACTAAATCAGGTTTCAGGTTTCAGGAAAGGAAGAAGCATTCAGGACAACATATTCACGGTTAAGCAAGTCATCGAAAAGCTAATAAAACAAAACAGAAAAGGTTATGTGGCTTTTGTTGATCTTGAAAAGGCTTTCGATAAAGCTCTCAGAAATCCGTTGTGGAGTAGCTTAGAACAACGAGGTGTAGATCTCAGACTAAGAAATGCGATTCAGAGTCTGTACAAAAATAATATGGTATATATAAGAACCAATAATATGGCATCGAGGCAATTTAAAGTACAACAGGGTCTGAGACAAGAGGGGGTGTTAAGTCCTACTCTATTTACCATACTAATAGATGATATTACTAAGACAGCACGTAAAATTAGCAAACCTCTGCACTTGGGATATTGCAGGCTGCAGCAGACAACATTGGGCGAGTGTGCCTTTGCGGATGATGTGGTTTTGTTTTCTAGTAGCGGGAAAGATCTACAACACAACTTGAACATGTGGAACGAGACCTTTAAGAAGATGCAAATGTAAATAAAGATAAAACGAAGGTGATGGTACTCGGTAAAGAAGAACATATTAACATAAAGATCGATGGACAAATATTGGAACAAGTTAACACATTCAAATACTTAGGAGTACAAATAGATAGTCAGGGAAGAGGAAATATAGAAGTAGAAGCAATAATAGACCTAACTGTGAAATTCTATCATTCTTTGAATAGGTCATTTCTAAACCAGAGGGAGATCTCAAAGAAGACTAAAATGAGTGTATACAAAAGTGTATACAGACCTACCCTAACATTCGGTAGTGAAAAAACGACTAAAGACAAGGCTACAAGCTATGGAGATGCGGTATCTGAGGAGGGTCAAGGGCATCACCAGAAAAGATAAAATTCGGAACGACATAATAAGGGAAGAGCTGCAGGTGGAATCTATCCTAAGCATAATAGAAAGGAATCAATTACGCTGGTTTGGACATCTTATAAGAATGGGTAATAGCAGAATGGCGAAAGAATGGAGACAAGAGTCCAAGCAAAAAGAAACAGAGGAAGACCGCCCAAGATATGGAATGGGGCTATGCATGAGCTGTTGGAAAGAAGAGATGTAGGTTGGTGCGAAGCGGTGGCAATGGCCAGAGACAAAAAACAGTGGCGCAAATTTGTAAATGGAAATTAGATATTGTGTACATTCTTACACCTATAAATAGGTAGATAGGATTAGGATTATATATATATATTAAACATACACCCTCGCTCAACTTTTTCCATCGACATTATGAAATATTCAATCAACGGTATTGACTATTAAACGGGATAATTTAAATGATACAACAGAATTGGTGTTCAAATTCGAATTTATTCGTTTATCCACGTTATACGTGCAGTAAGTAAAACAATTACAATTAAATTGATGATTTATAATCGTAAATACAGTATACGACGATTTTAGTAATAATAAAAATGGCGATGATGATCGAATAACATCGTATATGTTATATATGTATATATAATTATGTATAATGTAACAAAATCTTTTCTTTAAGTAAATACTGTTAGAGAAATATAATTAAAATAAGTGCCATTCGGCATGCCATAAACAGATATTATTAATAACAATAATAATGTACACGATGACAGTAGAATAATCGTCGATAAATAATATCATTTAAGAAGTACTTTAGAAGGTAAGACCGGCTTCATTGTACGTTGTGAAGATCTTCTCGATCGAGTTGACATATGCGGCAGTCCTCAAATCGAGCCCCAAGTTGAATTTCATTGCAGTTTTCATGATCGCCTGATTAAATAAATAAATAAATAAATGATGATGTTGCAGCTTTAATTAGCTTAATTTACCTTAGCTGATCTTTCCATTGTGTAATCTAAACCTGAGTGGACAATATCTTTTTCGGAGGCACCGTGAATTCTCTTCTGGAACGATTCTGATGGTGTTACTGGAATCCTACCGCCTACACGACCGAATCGACGTTCCAAAGACTCTTGTACAGATTCTGAAAATTAGACACAGTATTAAGCATCGCTAATTTAAAATTCAATCGTATGCATTTACCTAACAGATGGAAGTTCGAGTCCCTTTCATACTTGAATGTTAATCTACCATAGGAGACGTGGTTCAAATTCTTTAACCATTCGAAGAATGATACGGTTACACCACCGGCGTTGATGTATAGATCTGGAATGACCATAATGTTTCTTTCGATTAAAATTTGATCGGCAGCTGGTGTCGTTGGTCCATTGGCAGCTTCAGCGATGATCTTTCGATAAAATTATAAATTAAAAATTAAACGAAACTCTATATAATACTTACTTTAGCCTTAATTTTATGAGCATTATCTTTATTGATAACTTTCTCAATGGCAGCTGGTACTAGGATATCACATTCTTCGAAGAGAAGACTTTCACCTTCGTAAGCTTTGGCACCTGGGTATCCAACGATTGTTCCGTTTTGTATTCTGTATTCTTCAAGATCCTATATTAATAAAGATCCCATATTATTATAGATCTCCCTGAATATGTTCCTAAACTCTTACCTTAGGATCAATACCTTGCTCGTTATATATGGAACCATCATGTTCTACAATGCCAATGCAAGTGGCACCGGCACGGTGTAAGTATCTCATGGTGTGCAAGCCGACATTACCGAAACCTTGAACAATGAAAGTTTTACCACCCCATCCGGGTGTCGTTCCAATCATGCTCATGTAATTCGCCTCGTTAATAAAGTTCTCTAAACCGTGGAAAACACCTCTACCAGTGGCGGAAACTCTACCGTGGATACCACCCTGGTTAATGGGTTTACCAGTGACACAAGCGTGGCCGTTGATGTCGTGGAAACCGATGGTTTTGGCATAAGTATCGGCGATCCAGGACATCTCCCTTTCTCCGGTACCCATGTCGGGAGCCGGGACGTCAATACCAGGTCCTTAAATGTGATATTAGAATCAATATGGAAGTAGTTTTTCTGTATTATTTACCAATGAAGCCTTTTTTCGCTAATTCCAAAGCGAATCTTCGGGTGATCTTTTCCAGTTCGTGGTCTGTGTATTCCTTGGGATTTATCTTGATACCGGCTTTAGCACCTCCAAATGGTACGTCTACGCAAGCGCATTTGAATGTCATCAGAGCTGATAAGGCTTTGACTTCATCGCGGGTTACGTCCATGGAATAACGGATTCCTGAAATGGAGAAAAATTAGTTTAGTGTAGTAGGAGGTAGTTTTGTATTTTCTTTATTTTAAAATATCACAAGACAACATATGATCAGTAAAAAAAAAAAACATTTTAAGAGGATGAAAATAAAAAGTTTTAGTTTAGTTTGTTACTGACGATAATTTTATGAACTTGGCAGCGACAACAAGCACATGAGCTTTATTTAATTTTTTTCGTGAATGCTACTAATTTGTATAACAGATTTGAACAACGTCTGAGCGGGTTTACATGTATTTCTGGCATCTTACGTTACATATTTATTTTGTTGGGTAAACAGGAACGCAGCATCTGAAGAAATTGAAAATTACTTATACAAGGCAATTAGTATAATTATGTTTTGCCATGACTATATTTAACAATTTAATTGGTAATAAGCGTAAACTATGTTTTTTCCATAAAATGACACCGTGGATTTGTTGAATTTTTTAATAACCCGAAGTTCAATTAAACGAACTTTGCATCAAGGCTAACGCGTTTTATCAGTCAAATATTGTTTATAAGAAAGAATGTATTTAAACTTACAGAAATCGTATTTAGACGATGTCTACAATGAATATGAAAATAAAATAAAATTAGCTAATTTTCAATCAAAACTTGTGTGTGGACGAAACGATTGTTCATAGATAGCTTGTATGCAGACATCGACGGATAGACTACTACCGGACACAAATCCTGTCTAAGCATGGAGCCAGGATAACTCCGACGAATGTATGAATTGTAGCACAGTGGACATAGTCGAATATACGATCTTTGAGTGTACTCGATGACATGAACAGCGAGAAAAGACTCGTAGGGAATTGGGGTGGATAGTAACACAAGGGATCATGGTGCCGTTAATGCAGGTTAATCAAAGTAAATGGGAAACCTTACATAGCATGGTAAAGAATATTATGGCGAGAAAAGTGGCCGATGAACGACAAACGAGAATCAGACGCTCTACGACGTAGACATATGTCTAATAGGAGGGAAAATAGAAGGAAGGTAAAGAAAGGATGTAACGTGGGTCTACCAGTAGCATCTAGTGTCATATCTACAATAGTTTCAGATGCTGCTTTAGTGGTTAGGCTGCTTGCAGAGAGTCCTACATTCCAGAACGCAATAGAACCTCTTTTCGATACTTTGATAAACAATATTACGAAATTTTTCAAAATGAAATGTCAAATCAGGAGGATAAGCGCGCAATCTAAATAGATATAAATTCAGCATAAATCAGCAATCACGGGATATGTACATTAATCTCATTTCGCTGTTATGAAGACTAGGCTTTAGATTTCATATGTTGTTCATTCATAAAACTGATTCTAATTTGGTGATAAATAGCTCTTGGATTTTTTTAATGTTAACTTTGACACCTTATACAGGTAGAATCTGCGGTAACCGAATGACAGGAGAACGCAGCCATGTTTCCCCACCATTTTCTCGGCAGACACCGATATAGACGTGTGACCAGTTGACAGTGACAGTAGAACTTCGACATATGCGTCAGCCAATTTCAATTCGCAATCAGTGAATAATAATTTAAGGTTAATCCAAATATGATTAAGTAGCCAGGCATTTTACGCAATTATGTTAAAGAAAATAATATGCTACGAGAGAAAATAAAAACTATTCTTCGATGAAATAACGATTATGCTCAATAATCGAATAATAAGTTAAAGATAGCGAATTCTCAAAAATAGAACAAAGACCTTCCTCTGGCAAATAAAAATAATTAGTCAGGATTCAAGAAAAAGAAATTAAATAAATAAATAATCAGATGTACACCTGATTATTGTACATTGATGGGTGATGAGGCCGAGCATTGGCGAAGGTTAAGCCTGTAATGCTCAGTCATAGTAAAATAAAAAAATTAGGAAAAACATTCTGTTTATTTATTAGTTACTTGACCTAATTATAGAAAATTACATAGGTATAAATTAAATAAATGGTTCAAAAATACCGCCTCCCTTAAATAAACAAAACCCTAATCTATTGTAAAAGTTAGTTTTTACATTATACAGCATTTCTGGTGTGATATTATTAGAAGTATTTGTAATAGCATTTTTTAATTCCTCTATGGTATTTGGTCTGATATCTGCGTGCGCGTAAATGGACTCCTTTAAATATCCCCAATAAAAAAATCTAAGGGAGACAAATCGGGCGAACGGGGTGGCCACGATATTTCTTGCGAATAGGTTCCAATCCAACGATTTTGAAATACACGATTCAAAAAAGCCCGAGTGACTGCAGCGTTGTGGGCTGGGCAACCATCTTGTTGAAAGTAAATTCTTTGATGGTTAATGTCCGGTAGTTGTTCTATGATCGGCAAAACTTCATTTTCCAATAGAGCTAAATAACTAGCGCTAGTTAAATTGCCATTGATAAATATGGGACCTATAACCCGATTATTTAACAACCCAGCCCATACATTTACTTTCTGTTGATACTGGGTACGCGTGCTTACACTGCGAAATTCATTTCTTCTAGCCCAATACCTAACTATTGACGGGTTGTGGGATCTTACAATGGGAAATGATGACTCATCCGTAAATAAAATATTATTTAAAAAATCATCGTTGAGATTCACCATTTCCATCAACCTCTCACAAAATTCCATTCGTCTAAATGCATCGTCGTGAAATAATTGCTGATGCTTAGACACCTTAAAACTGCTGTACGCATTACTTTATTAAAATGCGACTAACAGATGATGTTGATGTTCCCACATCATTTGCAATCTGTCGTAGCGATAAATTTGAATTATTTTCAATCGACGCACATAGCAATAGCAATGTATCCGCAGATATTTTGCGTGTGGGATAGCTTTTTTTAAAATTTTTTACCATGCCAGTACGTTCAAATTTTCTAAGTAAGTCAAAAATCGTGGATACTGACGGAATAGACCTATTTGGATATTTAACGCTAAATAAATCGCGGACCTGCTGGAAACTATTACCAGCATAATGCCATTTTAGCAATTGAAGTTTTTCTTGCTCTGTGTATTTCGGCATTATTACATTAATATGCTAATAGAGAAACTGACAGGTGACAGACTGATGACATATATACGAGCGTATCGTTATGTATATCCATGAATATGTTTTCTACAATGGTAGTGGGAGTCGACCGCTTCCCCACCCATTTGGTTACCAGAGATTCAATCTGTATATTAAAACTATATTGATAACTACAGACCTATTGCTATTATCAGCAATTTTGCAAAAGTTTTTGAAAAATATCTGTATGCAAGTCTAATTCCGCAAGTTAAATGCCAAATATCCATTCATCAGCATGGGTTCATTAGTAAACGTTCTATTGTCTCTAACCTTGTAGTTTTTTCTCAATATCTGTGTGAGAGTTTGGATAATAATGACCAAATTGATGTTATCTATACTGATTTCACGAAGGCATTCGACCGAATCGATCATGACTTACTGCTGGATAAACTTGAAACAATATGGTTCTCACCCAAATTGGTGTCACTTTTTCGCTCATATCTTCAAAATAGAAAACATTTTGTATCATATTTGGATCATAAATCCCACCCATTCTATCCATCCTCCGGCGTTCCTCAAGGAACTAATCTGGGACCACTGCTCTTCTTACTTTTTATAAATGACCTGTATGCGAAAAGCTATTGTTTGCTGACGATTTAAAAATTTATACTCAAGTCCGTTCTGCTGTTGATTGAGAGTCAGATTAATGTTTTGAAAGTGTGGTGTGATCAAAATAAATTAAACATGTGTATACCCAAATGTAAAGTGGTCTCATTCGTCATCATTACAACTACAAATTCGATGATAAACAACTTCAACGATGCAATTCGGTTAAGGATTTGGGTGTAATTTTTGATGCAAAACTAACATTTTGGAACCATAGTTACAGGTTCTGCTTTGAAAACATTGGGATTCATTATTAGAACTACACGATGTTTTACATCAATTGATGCAATTCTGCTATTGTACATATTATTCATTTATACGTTCAAAACTTGAGTGTGCTTCGCTCATTTGGTCCCCAATTTATATCAATCAAATTAGCGCACTCGAAATGGTTGCAAAGACGTTTTCTGAAATACTTGCACCTTCGGGTTAATGGTTTTTATCCTGACCGTGGTTATCCTCATGACTTGCTACTTAAAGAATTTGGAATGGACACCTTATCTACTCGGCGGAACCAGATAAATACTACGTTTTTATATAATTTACTCCATAGTGGTGTTGATGCTCCAGATTTGTTGAGTAAGGTTAACTTTTATGTTCCTAGGATCTCGTCTAGACATGATATGGCATTCTACTGTTCAAGGCCACTTACTAATATATTACTTAAATCCCCAATACACAGAATATGTACTTTTTTAACAATCCTTGTAACGATGTTGACATCCATCATACTTCCTTATCAGCATTTTTAAATATTTTTTCTTCTGTATAGAAACAGCTTTTTTCCCGAATATTTAGTTTTGTCTTGACGTAGGTAGGATTGGTTAGTAGTAAGTATTAAGAGAACTAGTTTTTAAGATTAATATTATACATACATATGTTTAAATTAATACTTTGTCCTGTAGGTAATTGGATGTAATCTCTTGGGCAAATGAATCAATTATTATTATTATTAAATCTAACATTTCTTTGACAACGTAACTAATTTTGTTTCCCATCCTTTACTTCAGAGACATCATAGTCACTCGGGACCAGGTCTGCATTATATTAGGGTGAACCAATAATTTGCAGTTCTATCTGGCCAATGTATTGATCGCTAGATGGGCTGGACGAGTGTTATCGTGTAAAAAATTTTTGTTCATTTGGCCATCCTAATCTTTCCAATATGCTGTCTGTAATTAGTCCAATTCATGGCTTTTGTTGCTTAAGAGAAATCGCTGTCAATTGGTCCAATAGTGTACCAGAATACAATTGTCAACGTTTTGCCGGGGCTTTGGGCTTTTGGGACGAAGGTGATCTTGAGTGATGCTATTTTATGCCAACATTTTTGTTTTCTGAGATACAATGATATACATCGCTAGGTCGTATTAAATGCTGGTGTTTACAATTCAAGCAATTTCCTTTACAGATATTCACTTATTGTTCCAAATCTGCTGGTCAATCTTTGAAATATTCCTAAGATTCACAGTAAACACGTTCAAATGCTATTCTGAGTGATAACCGTTCCTCTGGAAACTGTTAATGAAGTTTCTAATGAATATCAGTCGTTTTTACACCTTTCTTAAAAAGAAATTTAATAATTCCACGTTGTGCAACAGAATTTGACACATTTATTAATAATACAACCGACAGTGTTGACACGATCAAGTTGCAGGCATTGCTTTTTCTCAATTTTCACAGTAAACACACAACTCCGTTTCTTCAACAGCTTTTGTTTCCGAAGGATTGAAAAGCTAATTTGATCAATATTCCAGATGTTTTCTGGTTTATCAGATCTTCCAAAGTGCTTTTAAGCAGCTCAAAATAGCTGTAGGGTCTTGACGCTTTTTTTCTGGCAATGTCTACATTTTGTGGCTTTTTATAAACAACCTATCATACGTCTTTGTTTAAAACGAAGCAACATCTTACACCTTGTTTTAAGATTATTAACTCGAACAAACTCTTCTATTTTTTCAAGAATTTCTACCGAAAAAATCTAAATCCTCATTTCCCAAAGTATAATTTGTTTCTTAAAAAGTTATCTCTAACAATTTGTAGCAAGACTATCTGGAATAAACCTAGTCCTACATAATTGATTTCTCAATTAAGTCATTAAGTTACAATGGATTACTAATTTCGCCATCAAATCAGATGGAACCACTTGAATCATTTAATCAAGCACTTGCAGATTGAAAACAAAAACTAAGTTGCATCATAAGTGCTTCTTATATAATTCACTATTGGCCTGATAAATTTTAAATGCATCGAAAAACTCATGTTTTGCAAGTATTACAAGGTTCCTAAAAATAAAAAGTAATTGATCAAACTAGAATACAATAATTCTATGCCTGTAAATATAGATAACATAATCACATATTAATCGTTTTTAACTTGATATATTTCTTAATATGAAAAGTGACAAGTGACATAATTCACACCACCGATTCATCAATCACAATCAGACCACAACAACCTTAAAATATATGACATATCTTTCGTCATAATTAGCAGATGTAAAAGTATCTCCGGACAAACAACAATGTGGAATTTAGTTTATTATAAAGTGTTAATAACTATTACAAAATAAGCGGTTATAACCAAAAATGTGTCACATGAACCGGTGTGTTTCCAGGTAATATTATCCTTGTTTAATATATATTTCTACTCTTGTTGGTTATCCATATAATTCTTACATATATATATGTTTGTGTATGTCCATAACCAATTTATCATTAAACAAATATAAAATGTATATATGATGTTCGTGTTTAAGTGTTTTTGTAAATTTGTAATACAATCATGACAACACTTATCTGTTATTGATAATCGAGTTATTTAGGTAGTCGGAATTAATTGAAAATTGTAACAAAGAGAATGAAAATATGTTTATAATAACGACAAAGTCAATATTTAAGATGTATGTATATAATAATGGTAAACACCTGATGTAGGTTGTTTAAAAATATATCTACGTTAAGTAATTAAGCTAACAGGAAGTTTATTTTTATAGCTAATTAAGTAACTTGCACACGTTTTGTGATGCTTAACAATTTAACATTAATTTTATGAGATTTATTAATTATAATTGTGTTTTACGTAAGCGTTAGAACGTGGCACTTTTTCTTTGTTTTTTTAAAAACAATATCGATTTAATAAGGTTTATGAATACATAAATAACTGTATACAATGTATGTCAAAAGTATCATCTGATGTATATGTAAATTGAGTGTGGCAAAACATTGTCCTGATAAATATACATACCATAGTTTAGCACGTCATTTAGTGCTTACCATAATACATACTAAATTATGATTAAATTGATGTTTTTTTGGCTGCTAATATTTACCACAATCGCCTACGTGAAGTTGAAGACTCATTTTTATTGGCTTTTAAATAATATGTCATAAGTAGAGCTGGGATTTTCCTATCCTGAGCATTACATATCGATTATCTAGGATCTAGAAACATATTTCGAATAAGGAATTAAAATATTCCTCCTTCTTTACGAATGTATGCTGTATAATGACTAATTCAATATATTAATATTTAAACACAAATATAGTAGCCCTATTTTTACCTACAATTTAATATTAGTAATTTATGCAGTACTAATGTTATTGTCGATATGCTGCCAAATTGAATAGTCTACAGTACAATGCACTTATCATCTATCCTTGATATTCGTGTGAACAAACTTGTGTGCATCCGTATCAGTTAACCTCAAAACCTACATATTTTACGAAACTTAAAATCAACAAAAAAACATAATTGGTGTAAGCTATGTAAATGTTTTTGATCGTTGCTTTAGCCACTACCACATAATGACATTTATTATGTGGCATTTTATTGTAACCAAAGTTTATAACCTCAAATTAAATGTCAAGGAATAAATGTCATTATGTGAAAGTGGCTAAAGTAACAATTCATTTACATAGCCTACTCTAATTATGATTTTTTTCGATGTGTCTATATGATTATAATAGTCGTATTCGATCAAATCCGTAATTCGACTGTACAGAATGTCCCACATCAATTTTCCAGTAAAATGAAGACAATATTTTTCTCCACTTTATTTTTTGAAGTGGTATCCATTTTTTGGGAATTTTTGGTTATGTAGTAGAATCAGACACCACTTCACTTGGAATTATTCCATAAAGGAACAAAAGAACTTGAAGCTCGCTGTGCATTTTACATTTATAAAATATATTCGAGATATTCCAACTGTAGTCAAAAGCACTAAGCTCCCGGAAACTAACACCGTCCAACAACTATCATACGTCAGTACACGTCTACCAAAATGTTCGCGGATTACGCACCAAGTTCCATACATTATTTAAGCAATCGTTCACACTGGACACTGATCTTGTAATACTTACAGAAACTTGGCTTAATCAAACTATTGATGATGCAGAATTATTTGATGGCCCACACTCAATTTTCAGATCTGACAGGAAATTTGATCTGGTTCAGAAATTAACTGGTGGTGGTGTGCTGACTACTAATGCTAACCAACTATATTCATCTGCTGTGGAATTTACTGACCTCGCACAATTAATTCCTCTCATTGATCTCAATATTTGTAAGTGCAGAGTCAAAAATCAATCTATATCGTCTATATCGTCAATTTGATGTTGCGGTTGGTTAATTTTTACTTGATAAACTACTTCTATTGATTGGAGACTTTAATGCGCTCAAATATTTCATTCTGGATCTGTCACGGATCCAGAGAGGTCCGCATTGCTAGGTTTAATGAGCACACTAGAACTGGCCCAGAAAAATTCTGTGTATAACGTCAATAATAGATTGCTGGTTTTAACAAATTTGGACTGCACTGTACAGGTTGTCCACGACGTGAGTCCGTTGGTGAGTGAAGATGTTCAAAATCTGACATTACGCATAAGTTTGCAGTTTAGTACACGATCTACAAAAACAAATTTCCCATCGAACAGAAACCTGCGTTATAATTTTTGTCAGGTGGACTTGGTGGGATTGTACGATACTATGACACAAATAGATTGGTATTCCCTCTCTGAACGAGTGGATGTAGACACAGCAGTCAGAACAGCTGTGTTTCTTGAAATTAAGTGATTGTTTCGAATTGTAAAATTTATTCAAAAATGGCCAGTGAATGCCCATATTGTAACACTATCTCCAAAGACTATCATTATATCAAACAAGGCGGTACAGAAACCGCCATGCAGACGAAAATAGGACCATCTTCATTTCTGGTTAATCCGAGACTGTAAAAAAGCCATCACCGACTGTCTGGTAAATAATTCTAAAACATCGCTGATCCTACTTTCTGCTGAACTCAGCGAGTTAAAGGTATGCCTGCAACGCATTATCAAAACACGTCTCCAGTTCAGAAAAGTCTTGGCAAAGTGCGTGCCCAAGTTGCTGTCTAATGAGCAAAAGAAGAAAAGAGCTCCTGATGCTTAATCGATTTTAGACGAGTATGGTGCCGAATGGGCTTGAGTCTACTACGAACAACTAAAGACCCGAAATTCACCTTTCGTTTGGCAGCTTCCTTGTCAGTCATCGCCAGAAGTCGAGCGTACGAAAATGATATTCAGAAAGATCATGGTTGCTGTGTTCTGGAATAAAGATGAGATCATGCATATTGATTATCTTAAATCGGGTAAATCTATCAACAAAACATGCTATAGAGGAACCTTCTTGATGTGGTGAATGCCAAGATTCCGGCTAAGAAGCGTCGTAAAGTCAAATTTCTACAGGACATTTGTCCAGCCCATAAAGCAAATGTAACATTCGAAAAGATCATTCAGCTGGGTTGGATGTTACTGAAATACCCTCCCTATTCGCCGGATTTGACCAACTACTTTAAGGACACATTTAAAAATTATATAAACTTAAATTCGTTAGACTTGCACTACGAATCACTTTTGACAAATATTATTATTAGAATATTACGAAAAATATTTTTTTTTTTTAACAAAGACCATATTTATTAGTAAATTATTTGGCACCTAGTAAATTAACAGTTTCTACGTTGTTTTGTCTAAATCTGATGTTTTTTAAAAGTATATTTGCTAAAAAAAATTATTTGAACTGTTTAAAATGAGTAATAACCAGGAATATAAACACCATTGTATCAAATTATGTTTACCTGGCAAACAATACATACACAAAACATATACATATACGTTAGGTCGGTTTGGTAAACAGCTGTCGCTAGTTTTTACAGTGCCTGCTTATTTTACGCTAAAATACTGTCACCTATAAATACAACATTTATGTAAGACGAGCAAACGTTCTGCAGGTGTTAAAATCAAATAAAACGTGTCCTGATTGTTAATGATTTAGTTTACCTCCTCTAAACATAAAAATGAAATGACGTGTGACTCCCATTTACTAATACATCGTAGCTTACATAACATCAAAGTCATATATAGCAACTTTTAACAAATTCTCGAGATTTTGAACGAAGTTCAAGGACGTTTTGGCGTAAAAATAAATCATGTGATATTCGACGGTCATTATCAGCTTTTTTAGATTTATACTTATATAATTAAATTATTTTATTATTCTATAACCTCTGATATCAGTACCCCTCATGAAGCAATACATGAGATTAATGAAGATCTCATTGTCGATGTTGTCAATCTTACTTCTAATTTACTTGACAAACATCTATTTTTAAACACGAATATCCAAAACAAAATTATGTTCATATATTTTCTTATCTTTTTAATTCTAATAATATAAGTATCCACAAGCTGATTTCCTTTCTTTATTCAGTCAATTATCTAATTAACTAAAATTATTTATTAAACGCGATTATTTTTATTTGAAATACTCGATATTAAGTTATCGTAGAAAAATATATTTATTAAGATCAAATTTAGTCCTTGTTATCGCTTAATCATATTTTCGCACAGCGACAGCTTACGAAACAAATCACATGTGTAAAAAAAACGATACATAGTAACCTACCCACGATAATACAAAAATATATTCCTATAATCACAATTCCGTTTCATTGACTTCGGAAATGTGGGGGCGTGTCACATACGTATGGATTTATTGTAACCTTTCTAACCGATTACAAGATAAAAAAAATAACGATTAACCCTGAGCATTCCTTTCATAGTATGACTTGTACTATAGAAGTATGTTCGATTAGTAGATACGTTTAAATAATTTAATACAGAAATATGTACATACTAGAAATACAGAAATAGAACTGATACCATAACTGACAGCAAAATCAAATCTTTCATTACAGTGTAGATGTTGTAATTCCTCAAAACCGCATTAATTGTTGCATTTGGTTGATCTCTCCATCTATATACATAGGTGGAAATAATCTTCATTCGGTAAAACGTTATTTTGCGATAAAAATCAATGTCAAGTGGTTTCATTTTCAACTATTCAACAAACTGTCTTTTCACAGCATGATCAATGGACTTCAATTCTTGCGTTAATTGGATCTTGTAAGCCTCGAGGCGAAGATCTTCATGCAAAATTCAATGAAAGCTTGTTGGTGGCATAACTTTATATGTATGTATACACCCTTTCTTCATTAAGAAAAAAACCTACTCCACAGAGAAAACCCATGAAAGGAAGGTTTATATTTTTAGCTTGCACTGATTCATCAGGTAAAAAAAAATTGAACTATTAACCACCGACATTCGAAGGGTCAAGCATAAGCTGTAGATTTGAGAATTACAATCTTATCATCAAAGCGTAATAGCAAATTAACAGCACGACAAATCGCGTCTGAATTTAATCGCGGACGTGAGAAAAAAGTTTCCGTGCGTACGGTTAAATGCCCGCCTTCAGGAAGCGGACCTTCACGAATGTATTGCAGTTCGAAAACCTCTATTACGTCGCAGAAACAGGGCAAAACAACTACAGTGGGCACGCAGATATCAAAATTGGTCAGGTGAAGATTGGCGGAAGGTGCTCTGGAGCGAGGAATCTAAATTTGAAGTGTTTGGACAAAACAGACGGATATTCGTACGCAAATCGCGGACAGAAAAATGATCCCGGACTGTATTGTGCCCACTGTAAAGCAAGGGAAGAGTTCTGTGCTGGTGTGGGGATGCTTCTCCTTAGCAGAAACGGGGGATTTACACCTAGTTGTGGGAGTTATGAAAAAAGAACATTATTTGGACATCTTCCAAGAAAATGCCGTACCTTCCGGGTTACGACTAATAGGGCCAAATTTTACATTTATGCACGATAATGACCCGAAGCACACGGTATTGTTATGTAAAAAGTATTTGCGGCAACAAGAAGGAGAAAATATTCTTAATATAATGAGGTGGCCCCCACAAAGCCCAGGCTTAAACCCTATTGAATTGTTGTGGGATGAGTTAGATCGTAGAGTAAGAAAAATCTTTCCAACTTCGACTGAACATTTATGGGCCATTTTGCAAACTGAGTGGACCAATATCCCCCAGTTAGTGATTCAAAAAATTATAGATCACATGCCCAGAATAGTTCGCGTAGTTATAAACGCCAAGGGTGGATTCTTCGATGAAACGAAAATATAATAAATTTCTCATACTTTTCATGTTATAATTTTATTTTTTTATATAAGAATAGTTTTATTTTGTATTTTTATTGCTTTTGTATTTATAGAAATAATATACTTTCGTTTTTTTTAAATTCTGATTGTATTTTTATGTTTTTTACTAACTGACCGAACTTCACTGAGCGGCAGTGTACCTATAAGTAATAATGAAAGAGTTTTCTAAGCTCGCAGAAAAACGAAAACGTTAGTATTATGGGATTTGCAAAATTAAAAATTTATTAATCAATTAATGTCGACGAGCAATCTACTGACAACATTGAAAGTGATAGACTACAGAAAACGAAAAGGATGTAATTTTATCGGTCCACTTGCCTACGGAGTAAACAGCTTAAACATGTGCTAACGATCATATCTACACATACACATAATAACCCATAATTCTCGAAAAATATTGAGATAAGTTCTATCTTCAATTCTACGAAACCTTAGATATACATATGTATACCTATGTTATGTATTTCATGTTATCACAAAAAAATCAGACAACTGCGTAATTCTTTAAAATTCTTAAATTGCAATGGTGAAATTAAAATCCAGTTCAATGAATGCGTTCAGTGTTAATATCTGTTGAAATGCAATAATCCAATAAATAATAAACAGAAGCAACAAGTCGATAAACTAACGCTACATCGAATGTTGTATTTACTACTGTTTATTATTCTTTGGGAATTCATAGCGACAGTGGTGGTAGTTTTGTGCAAATGAACTTCGTCTATCTTATTTAATCATTTTATATAATGAGATATGCTGAAATGCGAGTACATATTACAGATTCAATACCGCCACCAGACATTTTATATTTAGAATTAAAACTTTCTGTTGGTGTAGACTGTAGACAAAACATACTTTCACGTTTGTTGTGCAGCTCAGCTAATCACGTGAAATTACTTTGTTTTACTTGAATGTAAAATATGCAACCGGCGCATTAAATAATTAATTAACCATTTCCTTTGTTCTAGGAATTTTATTTAAAACTTTTTATCACTAAATGTTAACACATGTATACCATGTATGCATCTACATTCCTTTATTAAAAGTATTTCTAATAGAATAAAACTGTTTAAAGAATTTTGAAGAAGTAATAGCAATAACACGACAAAATATTATTAGTTTTCTAATACATAATTGTTAACTATAAAGCTTCTAGCTAATGTTGTTATCTTTGGTGGTACCTAATTGTTTAAATTAATTTATCGGAAATACTTAATGCTTCTTTTTATTTTCATAAAATTATAACTTTTTGCCGGTAAAAACAGGAGTAGTATGCAAATAAAAAGAATCACCAACAAAACCACTAAAGCCAAAAACCTAAAAGAAAGAGAGTTCAGAAAAATGTCTGAAGTAGCACTGTGCTATGATTGATTGAAATTTAAATTGTTACTACTGTTTGCTTGTGCTGAATACACACACAGTTTACAATAAAACTGTACAATCTATCGACAGAAAATAGCTTCTTTCTTAATATGTTTCATTTTTAAAAAACTTAGAAAGAAATATTAATACGTTTTAAGAAGAAGACAAAATATAACAAATGGCATCGTAAATTTTGGTTCTAGTAGTTCACAATCTATTTAATCCAATTGAATAGCTGAGTGAAACAAGGGTTTAAGTCCAAATTAGCCGTTGTGGAGCACTACAGTTTTAAGTGTTTTAAGTCTGCGAAGTTGGCATCACAAAATGGTTAAAAATTAACGAAATTGACAGAAACTATTGACTAGGTGATTTCGATTGATCACCTTTCGTTTAATGTATAGCCACTATAGCCATATTTAGTGGTCCCATATAGTAAAGATACCAAAAATTGAAAAATGGAAATTTGGTTCATTGCATGGTTTGACCACTTTTTACATTTTCAAAATTTAAAAAGAAAAGATAACTTGAAAAATTTCCCTTTTTTTCAAGTAGGCACAAAATTTTTGTTGGTGGCCGATTTTTTGTGATCTAGAGACATGAGACAACAAGTAGTACCATTTTCAGTGTTTGACCACCCCTCAAAAATTGTGAAATCTGTGAACTGTAAAAACTCTGGTGTATGAAACTTCAAGAGAGGATAAAAAATAACCGGTGAGTGGTCAAACCGCGTCTCAATGTATGTAAAAAGTGAGTTAAACTTCTGTAGCTATAACTTCAAGGTCGGATGAAAACTAATCGGTGGGTGGTCAAACGATGATTTGAGGTTTCCTGTGATCGAGGGGTCTGAAGCAACAGGTTGTTCAGCGTTTGACCTCATCCTACAGTCTATTAAGTTCTTGTTAGATGTAATTCAAAGTTTTTTTTTTTTTAATTTGCTATATTATTGAGTTTTCATTAAAATTATTTGGTGATCAAATATGATCCATCCTATTCTACACCAAAAATATTTTACTGTAAGAGAAATAAGTTTTACCGAGTAATTATTTTTCATCATTTTGAAAATGGTAGAGCTGGTCAAATGTGGGTCAATCGTGTCCGATCAACAGTTTCTTTAATTTTCAGCTTTTTTGCTATGAGACTCCTAAATGTGGTTGTTAACTAAAGGAAAGGTGGTCAATCGCTATCGATAAATGGTTAATCATTTGCGTAATTTTTGTAGATTGTTGAGCGCTCTTCAGAATCATAACAAGTAATTTTTGTGGTAGAAGAGGTAATGTGCTCGCTGTATAATAATAACAATACCCATATTAATTGGAACAAAATACATTACATACACCCACCACATCAGGTAAAAAGAAATAAAAGATCCAATTAAAATGTAACACACAATTTCGTCCTCATAATTTTGCCCGTTTAATATTATTAAAATACCTAACTCTGTTGTTTCTTTGAGATTCTGTAGCAATGTTTATAGGTAGACAGACTCAAATGTTTTTTAATATTGTAACTAAAACAAACAGTGTTTTTTCGGATTTGGTAGTTCCAGACATTGAACGGCCGTTGGCGAGAACATTAGTCCTGATGTGTGGTCCTGACGTAAGTCTCATTACTGACTGCATGAGGACCTCATTTTTTGGCAAGATCTTCTCTGATTTAAATCTTCAAAATAGTTAGTTTAGAAGTTCTACGAGACAACACGTCTTTTATATCGATTATTTTACAGTTGGAATGTACTATTAGAGATGTAATACAAACGTTTAGGAATAGATTGATGCAGTGACTGTTGTGTTATAATATTGATCTGTTTGTGCTGTTGTCACCATATACTTATGTATTTTCTTTTGTTCGGTCAACAATATAAAAGTTGACAACCTTGTTTAGCACATAATTTTGGAATTAAATCCATTTCTCCAGCAATTGTGCTTTAGGAAGTGGATTGGTCTTACAGCGCTGTCTTAGAAGGTGAAAAGCTGAAAGGAATGCGACTTTCGTCAGCAAGACTCTTATTCAAACATTGGACGGAGAGTGTACCCAAACTCCTGTGAAACCTTTGATGTGTTAAAATTATGTTTTGAATCTACTTATTTACAGGATAAATTAGCTTAATTTTACATGATGATATGATAATCAAATTATGTATGCATTTAATACTAATGGATCAAGTCTGAAACATTTTTTTATGTTTGTCAAATAGAGTTAAATTTTAAGACATTAGTCTTTAAGTATAAGTTCTAAATAAGCTATAAATAATTCAACGAACGTGCACATATTCACACAGTTAGAGGACGCCATCATACGAAAAATTTCATCATTCACTACAACACATTTTCGCCAAAAATGTTTTTATCGCTCGATTAGAACTTAGTAACAAAAACTATTACAATACCATCGCCTATGCGGTTTACACAATATTTTATCTCGTGCAGACTTTGATAATTATTTTAGTATTATCGGAAATAATTTCCTAAACCATCCACGTTATATATCAGTGTAATAATTTGTGCTAATCAGAAGCAAATATAATCCCCGTGATTTAACAGTATAATGAATAGCATCACCATATCACTGTAATACATAATTAATAATAAAATCTTGTTTATCCAGCCAATACATATCTAACCTGTTTATTTGTTCAAGCAGCTTGAATTAAGTCCTCCGATATTATCTCGTGACAAAATATGTACATACGTCATCGTTTTCAAACAAATACGCTAAAACTATAAATATTGTAAATATCCCCATATATTTGCATGAATTTATAAAGGTTGACTCTGTAAAATATAAGATTTTACTAGTTTTAAAGTCTCTAGAAATAACTATTATGTTGTTGTTGTTGTTATCGTACTACTATAGCCTAGACTAATGATAATGCGTTAATTTATTACGTAAATATGTTAATCGTTGCCTAACCTGTGAATAACAAGTAGGTAAGTCAACATGTCCTTGTGAATTAACAAAAGTGTTTAGAACTTTTAAGAGATGAGTTATGTTAACAACCGCAAAGGTCTTTTAAAGCAGCCCTATTTAGTATGTTTGTGACCTAAATTGCTGTTATTTATTTGTGGTTCTATTGATTTTTATATTTTCTTGTGGCAAAAGCAGTGATCCGTTATTGGAAATAAGAATGTAATTATTTAAAAGGATGTTAGATCATTTTCTCCGTTAAACACATAAATTACAATTAGTTCCTCTTGATGAGATCTATTCCGACGTATACCAGCACTAATTTGAAGCT